>JAYJMB010049176.1:0-29779 GCA_036873735.1 Pouteria campechiana
GTTCTCATACAACTATGCTCAAAATATAAATTAAATATAAATTTTTTCTTCATTTTTAACACTCAATAACACTATAGGGTGATTAAACATGTAATTAATCGAAATTAACACCCTCAAGTGTTACAAGTTAGATAGTCAAGTCTTTGATTAATCTTATTAGCTCTAAGGATGAGAGATGACATGAAGTTTTCTAGCTTGTGATCAATGTTGTGAAGTTAAAGAGCTAGAGATGACGAAAGATTTTCAATGTGTCCAAGTCTATTTTCCAAAGAAGATGGAATAGATAGAGTAGCAGGGATTGATGAAGTGGTTAGTGTGGATGGTTAATGAGAAGGTCTCATTGGGAATGGAGACTTGATGAGTGTGAAGGAGGTGCTTGTTGCTACTGTTGTCTCATTTTCTTCTCTCAATATTTCTTCTAATTCTTATTCTCTAACATTTCATAGATCTTCTCTTAAAACTTCTCTTCTCTCTGTTTCTATTTGAACTTTATTTGTGAGAGGTTCTTCTCTTGTTTCCAGAGTCTCTTGTCTTGTTGGGCTTTCTTCTTCTTGTTCTTCTGATCTAGATCTCTTTAGTTATTTTGCTATTTTGGGTTTTTCACTAATCCAACCTTGTGATGTCGATTTAAAACTCATTCTCTTTATGGTTCTTTCATCAATTATGTCTGAGTCTTAGACTCTTCTCTGTTTTGTCCAAACAAATTTACTCATACATCTTTATGAATCCTTGTGAAGATCATCCCATAAAGAAGTGGAAACCTTGTTGTAGATTTCATGAAATATAGATGATCCGCTATAATTTGTGCAAGATTCATTTTATTCTTATTTTTCAAAGCCCATAATATTTTTGCATCCTTCTTTGAAATGAAGTGTGGCTCCTATCCCTAGATATACATTATTTATTACCATTGTGTATACCAATTTGAGATTTAGATTTAGATGACTAGCTTGTAAGTAATTTTCTTTCGCATCTATTTCAACTCCTGCTAGGTCTGAGAATAATCTTGCTTGGATTGATGACCACTCTACTTGTTCTTCCTCAATTTTAGGGAGATTGAGGATTCTTCTCAAGCTATCAGTGGATGGGTTTATCTCAACCTCTCCTATTCATGATTTTTGAGTACTTGAGCTTAGGTTACTGACTAGGGCTTTCACAATCTAGGATAACATGTCTCCTTGTAGCTTGGAAAAGTAGCCCATCCTTGAAATCGAAACCAATCACATACTTCTAAGTTCATTTCTCTTTCTCCAAATATTTCAAAGTTAAACACTCTACCTCTGATGATTTTCTTGCTTTCATACTTTTGAAGGTACCTAGAGTAGGTAGTTACTCTGTTAAGAAAAATTACCTTAAAAGTGTCATCCTCACGCCTTACTCTTTTAGAAATATTCATCTTTGAAGATTCTTCTCTTTCCTTCCTTTTGGTGCTTGATTTAGTTTTTTTTTTTTGTTCTTACCATTGTAACAAAGAGGAGTGGGAATTTGAAAGATTGAGTATTTCTAACTATTGAAGAAGGTGTAATTGAAGGCTTATGATTTTGAATTGAGTGGGAAAATGGAGAATTTCTTCAGAGGAGAGATATCGGATGCTTTAAAGAAGATGAAGGTTTTAGGTTTTTAGAGGTTTTGAGGTTTTAAAAATAAGTTATGGGTCATTGGACTCGCCAATTAGGATTTTGGTTTCTCTGAAACACTAAGAGAGTCTATCTTTGGAGGCTCAGAAGTAGGATGTTCAGTTTTTGCAGGCACTAAATCATTGATTTAAAAGGAATGAGCTATGGAGGCTACAAAATTTTATTTCAAAGGGAGGATCAATCTTCGAAGGCATCTAAATCGATCATCGGAGGATCCAAAGGAGGTTTTGGAGGCTCTGAAATTGTTTGAAATATTAATTTAAGTACTTGAGCATAAAAATGAGAAATATTTATTTCATCATTTAGATATTCCATTAATTACTACATAAACATATGGATCTAAAATTCTTCTTAACATACTAAATCTATCTTCTAAAAGATGATTAGTAAAGATATCTGCTAGTTGATTTTCAGTAGGTAAAAATTCTAAGCAGATGTTATGATTTTGAACTTGATCTTTAATAAAATGAAGCCTAACTTCTATATGTTTTGTTCTGGAATGTAAAACTAGATTCTTGGTTAGATTTATGACACTTGTATTGTTACATCTTATGTGTATATCAACAAAATTAAGGCCAAAATACTTAATTATTGTTTCATCTATAGGATCTGAGCATAGCAACCGCCTACTGCTACATATTCTTTTTCAACAGTTGATAATGAAACAGAGGTTTGTTTCTTGGAAAACCATGAAACGATCATGCTCCCTAGCAAATTGACATGATCCTAAGGTACTCTTTCATCCACTTTATATCCAACAAAGTCTGCATCTGAGTACTCAACAAAATTAAAATTAGAACCTTTTGAATTCCCCAAACTGAGGTTTGGTGTGTCTAATCGGTATCTAAAGATTCTCTTAACAACAATTAGGTGTGACTCTTTAGGATGTAACTAAAATCTAGCACACGCGTAAACACTAAACATTATATCTAGTCTAGTGGCAATCAAATATAATAATGATCCTATCATGCTTCTAAAGAGTTTGTGACATACAAATTTACCTCTTTCTGTCCATCTGTATTGAAGTGCTCATTGGTGTTCCATATCTTTTACCATCTTTAATTTTGAATTTCTTTAAAAGTTCTTTTGTATACTTGACTTGGTGGATGAAGATTCTTTCTTCCTCTTTTTTAATTTGTAGTCCCGAGGAGAAGTTGAGTTCACCCATCAAGCACATTTCAAATTCTCCATGCATTGACTTCAAAAAATCTTGGGAAAGGTTTTTATTAGTTGCACAAAATACTATTCATCAATATAAATTTGAACTATGAGTATGTCATTCTTTGCATGCTTAATGAAGAGAGTAGTATCCACCTTGACCCTTTGAAAACCTTTTTCAATAAAAAATTTTCTTAGCCTCTCATTCCAGACTCTAGAAGCCTGTTTCTATCAGCATTATTATATATGATTTTGATAATAACAAAACTTATATTAAAGAAAAGGAATCTATTTGCCTAGATCTCAAATGATAATATAAATGGTTATGAATTAATAATAATTAATTAACATAAACATATAACTATGAATGATTAATTATACAAGCATATATTCCTCACTTTATGGTTGCACATAATTAATATTTACTGCATATACTTACTAAATAAATACTATGCATTATAATTACTTATGCTTTCATATTATGCATTTAATGGAAATATATATTATCTATGCTTTACAAAATAATGCAATCACATGAGGATAAAATACATTCTTATATTATATATATAAAAACTAACAACATAACAAGTACAGAAAAGTTCAAGTGTAAGATAATGATTGTCCATAAAAAACTACCACAACTATCTTCTATGTTCCAAAGGAACTGAACTAATGAAAATCATGGAAGAAGAAGAAGAAAATAGAAGGTTTGGAGATAATCAACAAGAAAGGTTGCAGTTGTTTAAAAGAAGTTTCCACGAACAAAAGCGTAGGAGTAAAACAAGGCTTCAAAGATATGTGAACAAGTTTGCATAGTCTATCAACCTCAATGAGAAAATGTCAATAGACAAATGCAAAATAAGAGGTTAAAGAAGAAGCCATGATCAGGGAGCTTAAATTGCATTCAAGAAATTTGGACTACTTATACTTGTTCTGATCAATGTCTATCCAAGATAAAGTACAAGGATGAAGAAGCAACTCAGCAGCTTGGTAGACAAACAAAGAAAGATAAAGAAGAAATTGCTGCCTAGACAATAATATAAAAAGTTAGAAGATTGGATTTGTCTGAGGATAAAATGACAATATGAATATAGAAGGGAGTGCAACTTCAAGTGAGCCAAGATAGATGAATCAAGATTAAAGAACTAAGAAAGTTGCTAAAATAAACCCCTTCTGTTGCTCTAAGTGTGCAGAAAAGCTAAAGAACTGTGCTTCATCTTTGGATCAAAAGGTTATCTGTCATAACAGATAAAGTATCAGTCAAAGCAGAAGATGATGAAGAAGCTGCATTGTGAGCATAGACAAAGTTGAGAATAGACCATGTGTTGCTTGTATCAAAATGGGTTGCAATAGACAAAAGCTTGGTCATTTATAACTTACAATAGACAAATGCAATGTGCAAAGTATTCTATCCAAGAAAAATAGAATATATTTCATCTATTGCTTACACCAAATGAATGTCACAATTTGTCTGTTAGAGAAAATTGAAGTAAGCTTCATTTGGCACCGTCAACAGACAACAAGGAACAAAAGAACAAAACCACACTTTGTCTGTTAGTGCAAGACTGAGCAAACTTCGTCTGTCAACTCTAATAGATGACAAAGAACAAAGGAATCATATCACACTTCATTTGCTCATATAAAAGGAAATGTTTGTCAATCGATCAACCTATCTTCATAAGTGCCATTCAAAGTTAGTCTTTTATATTCAATAGACAAAGCATATACATCAAGGATCAATCAACAAGCAAATCTTCTCGAGGAATTGAGGAAGACAAGGAAGTGTTTATCTATCAATCATTGTAACTTCATCTGCCTCAAAGTTCGTCTGCTACTTAAATAGACAAAATCATTCTTATAGAAGTTCAACTGATAGACAAACCTTGGAATAATTCATCTATAACTTATGGTAGACAAATGTAGATAGAGAGAGGCTATGACTTGTCAAAGGAAAATTAATTTTTATGACTAAGCATACAAATGGCATCGGCACTCAAGCCATCATTGTGCAGACTTATACCAGTCACCATTTCTAGCAATAAGCGGCACTGCAAGACTTTCAAAGTGGTGATAAGTCAAATGAGGAACACCTTTTTAGCATTGCTTATCCTCCTCTCTGAATGGCATTGCAGCAGCTCAAGATAAAATAGAAAGACCTAGACTTCAATGGTAGAAAATTCAAACGGTCTCATTCATTCAATGTTGCTCTCATCTCTGCATTGATTGGCTCCCATCTTCTCCAACAGTCGATAATATGAAGAAGCTATTTAAGGAGAAAAGGTAGGGTGATTCAAAGGTTGTGAAGGAATACTTTTCAAATGTGCCCAACCTTATGCAAATCCTTCCACCCATGGCCAAGAGCTTAAACCGTCATCTATCTTTTTCGAGCTTAAACCTTCATATTCTTATGGCATTATCTTTACATTTTAAGAAGATCTCTTGTATTACATAGAGCTGCGAGAGAGATCATATCTTTCCCCATGCTTCATTGTAATACTTTGTAAACTGTCATTTTTCTAGTAAACTTTAAACTAGAGAGTTGTTAGTGAGCTTTAGAAAACCAACAAGTTTGCTAGTGATCTTTGAAACCAGTGAGTTTATGCGTCCTGGAGCTTGTGAATATGAAGTGGTGAGCTTATGAAAACCACATTGTATAACTTGTTGGTGAGCTCCAAAAAACTAACAAGTTTGTTAGAGATCTTTGAAACCAGTGAGTTTCTTAGTGAACTCGTAAAATTAGAAGAGTGTCAGGGATACTTGTTTATGCCCTATGGAGCTGAAATCTAGAAGAAGTGTCAAGGACACTAATGTATTTCATTGTATAGGGTATAGTGAAACCCAAGGCACAATGAGTTGGTGTCCTTGGAAGAGTAGATGTAGGGACGGGGTCCTGAACCACTATAAAAATCATCTTGTCTGTGTGTGTGTTTGTTCGTTTATTCATTTGTTTTATTCTTCATGCATATTATTATTTCTATTATTCATCTTACGCCACACTACACATAAGCATAAAAAGAGGGAAATGATTTAGCAGGGGATAAGCAATGAATTTTTATTTACCCAATTCACTCCTCCCCTCTTGGGTTAAGCCATCCTACGGGACTCTACAGTTTCAAACCATAGAGGGCTTTCTTGAGTTTGAAGATATGATTTGGACAATGAGGGTCTTCAAACCCAGAGGGTTATTCCATCTATACCTCTTGATTATTGAAACCATTCAAGAATGCACTCTTTAGATCCATTTGATATAGTTTGAAATCCATATATGATACAAATGAGAGAAACATTCTAATGGCTTCAATCCTTGCAACAGGGGCATATGACTCTTCAAAGTTAATACCTTCCTCTTGACAATACCCCTTTGCAACTAATCTAGCCTTATTTCTTACTATAATTCCTGATTCATCCAATTTATTCCTATAACAGATTGATGGTTTGGTCTTGGAACAATAGTCCACACATTGTTTCTTTTAAATTGATCCAATTCTTCTTGCATAGCTAAAATCAAATTTTCATCTTCTAATGCTTGGTCTATGCAAGTTGGCTCTAATTGAGAAATGAAAGCAAAATTCTAACATATTTGGTGATAAGATGATCTAGTTCTAACTCTATCAAACACATCACCAATTATTTGGCTTTTATGATGAGCATGCATAAATCACCAATCTTTGGGAATAGATGAGTTACCTTTCTCATTTACTTCTATTATAGATGGTTCAACTTTATCCATTGACGTCTCTGATAGTGAAGCTTCTACTTGTTTATCTTATAACCTTAGTTTCTCCGCATTTGTTGGAAGATTGTCTATTTCATCATTAAAATCACTAGTTCTTTTCATTGAGTTAGTGTGTTCATCAAATTTGACATGGATGAATTCCTCTACTATCTTAAGTCTTAGGTTGTACACCCTAAATGCCTTGCTAACAATGGAATAATCAAGAAATATTCCTTGATCAAATCTGCTATCAAATTTTTTAAGGTTTTCCTTGTCATTGTTAAGATTGAAGCATTTACAACCAAAAGTATGGAAATAAGAAATATTTGGCTTCTTACCATAGTATAGTTCAAATGGAGTTTTGTTAAGTATAGGCCTAGGAAATATTTTGTTAATAACATAGCATGCAGTGTTCATCACTTCACAACAAAAGTATTATGGCAAACTGTATTTACTCAACATTGTTCTTGCTATCTCTTGTAGGGATCTATTCTTCCTTTTTGCTACTCCATTTTATTGAGGTGTTCTTAGTGTAGGGAAATTTTTGAAGAATTCTATTATTTTTATAGAAATAAGTGAATCTATGGTTTTCAAAGTCTCCACCATGATCACTCGTTATGGCAACAATATGAGAGCTTTGTTTATTCTATCCACATTTGGTAAATACTTCAAAAAATGAAAAAGCTTCATCTTTAGATGCTAGAAACATTACCCAAGTAAATCTACTAAAGTCATCTACAATGACATATGCATAATGTTTCCTTCTAAGGATTCTAGTTCTTGTTGGTCCAACTAGTTCCATGTGTAATAATTGAAGAGGTTTGTTTATGTATACTTCTTTGTTTGACTTAAATGATTCTTTTACTTGCTTACCTTTCATGCTAGCATCACACAACTAATTGTCAAATTTGAGTTTTGGTAAACCAACAACAAGATCCTTATTATATAATCTTTCAATCGGATTCTTGTTGACATGTCCTGGCCTTTTGTACCACAACATAGGTTCATTGTCATTCATAATAAGACACTTAGCTTGAATATTAAAAGACTAACCAAATATATATTTCCATGTCTTCTACCAGATACTATAACAGATTGAGATTTATCTAATACAGAACATACTTGAGATTCAAACATAACTTTGTAGCCTTTGTCATAGAACTAAATTATGCTAAGAAGATTGTGTTTCAATGATTCTACTAGAAGTATATCTAAAATTGTAGTAGATAGTGGTTGGCCGACCTTACCAATCTCAACCACTCTACGTTTACCATTATCACCAAAGGATACTATTCCACTCAATTTCATTTTTAGCTCTATGAATAGCTCCCTATTCCTTGTCATGTGCCTTAAGCAACTACTATCAATATACCACCTGCTGTTCTTTGTGGCTCCTAAGCACATTTGCATGGATAAAGTTAAGTCTTAACTTTTGGTACCCATTTGGGAATGGGTCCAGGTGGGTTAGTTGCAAATAATGTTGGTACCCACTGTTTCTTAGGCATAACTATTTTGACTAAAGAAAATTTGGTTACATTTAGTATATTTGCAACTATTTTTGGAACCCAAATCATAGTCTGTTTAGGCTCAAATTTTCTTATAGAGATTTTGGTTTGTTTTCTATGTTGCTGTTATTCGCCTCTTTTCTTTGATTTCATTCTTAATAAGGTGGACGTCAATGTCTTTTTCAGAGCATTGTTCTCAGCTACTACTTGCTTAAGTATGCTATTGGTGTTATAGTTACTTTTGAGCGTGGAATTTTCTTCCTTCATTTTGAAGCATTCATTGGTAATTCTCTTGAGCTCCTTATTAATCTCTTTATACTTGTCTTTTAGAATCATAAAATCTGAATACAATTCTTCTAACAAGTCTTCATGATTGGGAGTTTCAGAATCAGAATTTACCTACTCTTCATGGATTGCCATGAAGTTGATTCCTATTTGGAGTTCATCTTGATTACTTCTGTTTGGAGAGAGTTGACTGATTGGAGCTTCATGTTCTTCTTCCTCTTCACTCTCACTTTCATTTATTATGTTCTCTAGCATCTCCCTGCTGTTAGAGCTTTCTTTTTCTTCTAAAATTTTTTGCTTGTTCTGTTGTTGTTATTGTTATTGCTGTTATTGTTCTTTTAGCCAAAGTATGAGTTGTACTACTTTTGCCGATCATTCTATCTCTTGTTTGTTTCTGGATAGTGATGAGTCGATTTCATACATATATATTACACATGTTTTAGCTTATTTATTTACAAATCCTTATCTCTTTTAAATGAATTTAATGCTTATTTATTGGATTTTATCAAGTGCTTTGAAGATGGAAAAAGAATGAAAAGAAGAGAAAAAGGTCAGTAAAGAAGCAACTTCAAAAATGGAGCAAATAGAGCAAGAAGGATTGGGCAGTAGGGAAGATGGATGGTGAAGCTTTCCATGAAGCATGGGAAAGGTTCAAAGCAATTCTGATTCAATGCCCTCATCATAAATATCCATTAGAGTTGCTTAACCAATTTTTCTTTGATGGACTGACATAACCATGCCAAACCATGGTTGATAATGCTGCAAATGGAGCCATGGGAGAAAAGACTCTAGAGAAAACTTGTGAACTTTATGAGATGTTAGGAACAAATTCCCAACAGAAAAGTGTAAGAGGTAGATCTAGGGGACTTTATAAAGTAAATACTAATCCTGATCTATCTATGCAGATGTTAGAGATGACTAAGCAAATGAATTTAATGTGTATAATGATGGTGAAATTGAAGCAACCATAACCTGCTCCTACAAAGGTTTGTTCTCTTTGTGGTAGTTTAGAACATTCACCCAATATTTGCCCTTTGAATGAATATTTTGTAGTTGATACTGAGCAGGCCAATGTAATGAACTTTTATAACCAGAGGCCAAGGAATGATCCATACTCAAAAACCTACAATCATGGTTGGAGGAATCATCCTAATTTCTTTGGAATATGAAAGAAATCAAAATCAAACTGGAACCTCATTTCAATCTCAATAAAAAAAGCCTATGCTTGAAGAAACACTATAGAATTTCATGCAAGCAACATGAACCGAGCTCTAGAATCATTCAGCTAAATTCCAAAACATTGATTCCAGGTTCCACAATGTGGAGGCATCCATGAAAAAGATGAAAACTCATTTAGGGAAAATTGTAGAAGCAGTACAAGGACATAGACTTGGAAAGTTTCCTAACCAACCAGAGCAAGCCAAAGAAATTGCAGTGGAAAGAAGTGTTAAAATTTTGTAGAAAAGGGGAGTTTGTCTTACCTAGACATTAAATACAACGCTTCTTGGGAGGCAACCTAAGTTTTTTGTTTTTCAGTCTTTTCAATTTGCTAGACATATTGATGTTTTTGCATTATTAAAGTAGGCTAGTGCATTAGTTTAATTAAGTTTGTTTTGATTATTGAGTTATTGGATTATATTTATATTTTCATAGTTTTTATACTTAATATATCATTGTTTCATGCTGATAGGGGATAAATGCATAAATAAAGAATTCAAGCAAGGAGATCAAATCAAGAGTAATGAAATAAACCAAAAAAGAGAAAGTTTTTGAGGTGGCAAATCCATATGACGAAGGCAATGAGTGGGCTCCGTTCAGCATAAAAAAAATTGAAAAGAGGCAGCAAGCGGCGGTGCCTCGCGACCTCCCATCTCCTTAAAACCCACGAACGCCCCATCACCTTTCTCACTCCCTTTTCAGGCAACTTGTCTTATCCGTCTCTCTTTCTTCCAAAACCCTAAACCCATTCCCACACTCAAAAACTCCAAGAGTCACACCCACACTCTTCCATCTCCCATTTCACCCTTAGATTCAACTCTCCCACTCCACTATTCATCATCTTTCTCAAGAAAATTTTCAAGTGGGGATGTCTACTTCATGCACTTCTCTTGAAATCACAAGTAAGTTGTTTGGATCATCATAATCTTCATTCTATTGGCTTTCTTAGTGTAGTGCTTTGGTTTTGTGGAAGTTTGGGTGGATTTGAAGTGGGATTTGTCATGAATTAGCAGAGTTGAAGTGTTACACATCAAGTGTTTGTTGGAATGTTGGGCTTATCTTGCAAGATTATTTGTGCTTGATGTGGGTATATATAGGGATTGAATTTGAGAAGATATCAAGGCATTGGTGGTAAAAATTCTACGTGCAAGCTATCTGTTTGGTGAAATGCCTTGGTGAAAAAGTGACTTGGTTATAGTGTTATGAACTCATTTTCTTGATTGATGCTTGTGATTCTTTCATAGTTGAGTGGAGTGGTGTGGTTTTGCTTTAAAGAAGTTTGGTAAATTTGATTCCTTGGGCTTGCTTTACTATTGTGCTTTTATATTCTATCTTGTATTATCATCATGCCTCCAAGGAAGTCTGTGTGTGTCGGTCTCTCTAGGAAGAGAAGGACAAGAGATCCTAATGCTCCACCCATGCCCATGTTCTTTAATGAACAAGCGGAAGAGATTTTCACAAGTTTCATGATTTATCATGAAGGGATTGGGGAGAGAGGCTTGGACACAACCTAGACTGGTATAGCTAATCTTATTCGAGCTCGGCATTGGTTACCTTTCACATCTCAACCAGAGGCGACAGTGGTGCCATTGGTTCAATTATATGCCAATGATAGAGTGTAGTTTAGTGCAGACTCTACGGTGCTGCAAGTGTTGGTAAGTGGTCAACTTGTTTTGTTTGATAGGGCTTCCATTAATCAGGCTTATGAGTTGGAAGAAATCAAAGAGGACAAATACTTTGCTTAGTTGGCACAAGGACCAGATTATAATGCTATTATTTCTTACCTTGCTCTTTCTGGTAGTCAGTGGAAGAAAGTGAATGACAAGGTTATCAATTTTCATAGGGAGTAGTTGGAAGCTACAAGTAAGGTATGGCACTACTTCATATCATCCAAATTGTTGCCTTCAAACCATGTATACGATGTCACAAGAGAGCGAGCTAAGCTCAACTATGCCATTCAAACTAGATTATCTATTGATGTGGGCCAAGTGATTGAGCGTTCTATTATCTCCTTCATCACTAGGAGGCTCAATAGTGGATTAGGACACCCCTCTCTCATCTACAAGTTGTGTCTCATGGCTAGAGTTCCTATCTCTACTCAAGAGGAACTTCAACATCCTTTGCTTGTCATCAATGATGCAGTGATAGATTCATTTGAGAAGATGGAGAGTAAAAACGCAAGGAGGAGTCCATCATCTTCACCACCTAGCTCTCCATAGCCGAGGCCCACACGAGGTTCTTCTTCAAAAGAACCTTCACTTGCCGATCTCTAGACTCATATGGTGAGTGTGCAAAGTTATACAAGATAAATGATGAGGGACCAGAGGAACATGTATAAGTACATGGTGGATCACAACAACGCTCTTGCCACCATGCTCCAGAGCTGCAACATTACACTTGGCGATAGTTCCATGGGCTTCCCACCTCCACCTACACTTCTTGACATGCCTGATGAAGATTCGAGTTGGGCGCAAGATGACAGCTTTGATGAGTAATCCATTTCACTGAAGTCCTCATTTTATAATGCTTTATTTCACATTGAGGATAATGTTGTATTTAAGTTTGAGGGTGTTTAGCATTTTATTTGTGTTTAGGGATGCTTTTGTTTAAGTTTGGAGGTTTTGTAGTTTATTTAGTTGTGTTTCGTGTGTTTAGTTAGAATTGCTTATATGTTATGTTAAATTTTTATTTTTGACTTAGCTAAAAGAAATCCAAGAGCAACTATGTTAGCATGCTGAAACTGAATAGGATGGATTCTCTCTTGATGATTAGTAACTTATGTTGAGTTTTTTATTACCATTACACATGATTTAGAAGAAAGAATAGACTCTACCTTGTGATTTAATAAATTTTATGATAAATCTTTCTCTTTCAAGATTGATGAAAATTTTAGAATGCATATTATGTCATGATCATGCAAAGTGTATGCCGATTAGTTGATAGTGTTATGAATTCAGTGACTTATGTTGGTTAACACTAGCATTCCAGAACATGTTTAATTATCCCTCAAGGCAAAATCCTAGATAATATATTTACTTGAAAATGATTTAGGCATTCTTTGATCAGTTTGAGCCTTTCCAACTAACTTAGTACATTCATGTCACTATAGTCCCCATTGAGCTTGATGAAAGAATGACATGTGCAAAGCATGTGAAAAACCATCATTATAATTTTCTTATTGAGCCTCATTATCCAAACCTATTTCACATGAAAAACCATGTGTTACCTATTAAGACACATATTTTATGCTTATGGTTGTCTAATAAGTATGAATGAAGTAAAATAAGATAAGTTTGGGGTGATAAAAAGAAGTATGCCATGATAGTGAAAAAGAAAAAGGTTATGTAAGGAAATATGTTTTAATTAAGGGGATCACATTCTATAAACTCAAAAGAAAATAATTTTAGGGGTGTGATAATGATACAACCCACAATGGAGGGAATCACATCCCAATGAAATTGACAGAAAATAAGTTTGGGGGTATGATTGTAATAAAGCCCATAACAATCAAAATAAAGTAGCGAAAACCCCAAGCAAAAAGTTAAGATGGTGAACATTCATTTGTAAGTTAGTTATAATATCTTATTTTGTGCATACTATTCCTTCTCTTTGTTAGCCAAAACTAAGGCCTCATTACAAGCTCAACAAAGACCTATTAATCAAAGTGAACATAGTTGTCTACATTAGTGGAGAGGGATCATGGAAAGCAAGCTTATGGAGTGCTAAGTGAACATCATTAGAACCACTGATTTGCATATTGTTGACTGAAAAGCGTGTATGTAGCATGTAATTAACATTACACACACATTCTCACTTCATGAAAGTATCGATGAAGCATGAGTTTCATATGATTACTTAGTAGGTGTCTTGAATTATTTTTGAATTAGGTGTACATGTGTAATTTGTCTGGCATGCTAATGATTGATTGAGAAAATTTATCCTAACTGATTCATGAGTTCTAATTTTTAGTTTTCTTGAGGACGAGCAAATAAGTAAGTTTTTGGGTATTTGATGAGTCAATTTCATACACATATATTAGACATGTTTTAGCTTATTTATTTGCAAATCCTTGTCTCTTTTAGATGAATTTAATGCTTATTTTTTGAATTTTATCAGGTGCTTTGAAGATAGAAAAAGAATGAAAAAGAAGAGAAAAAGGTTGGTAAAGAAGCAACTTCAAAGATGGAGCAAATGGAGCAAACAAAGCAAGAAGGTCTGGGAAGCGGGCCGGTGTTGCCAGCACCCAAATTGGACCACCATCGGCCAACAGCGACCCGGCACTGCCAGCACCCGAGATGAACCATTTTGTGAACTTCTTCATAATTGCTTATTTTTGCTACCTTTTAAGGAAAACTTAGGGTTTTTTAAGGGTTCTTCTACTTTCATTTTTTAGAGTTTTTCTTTGAGGTTTAGAGCCATTGTTTAGGAGATTTCTTATGGAGAAGAAGGGATTGCAAGTAAGAAAGAAGAAAGAGAGAAGATATTCTTCTTTGTTATCATCCGGTCTCATGGAGTTGTTTTATTTTCTCTTATGAACTAAATCCCTTTTTCCATGGTGAAGATGTTGCCCTTTTTGATACTCTTTGTTATGGATTGTTGGATATTATTAATGCTAGATGATCTTGTTTCATTCATAATGTTATTTGCAATGATTTAATTTATTTTATTACTTGATCACCAATATTATGAGTTTGATTATTTTTCAAAGCATGGTTAAGGCACACATCATATGCAAAACTATAAGCTCCCTTGAATGAGAAGGATAGATGGTTAAAGTACACATCATATGCTAAACCATTCTATTCAAGTTCTTATGATGTTAAACTTAATGGCTTTTCACCTCAATTATACTCAACATCATAGGTAATTGGAATGAGTCAATTATACTCAACATCATACTTAATGGCTTTTCACCTCAATTATACTCAACATCATAGGATTGGCAAAGAGTTATTACCTTGTGGTGAAATCCAAACCTAGACTTCTTCATGTTATTAATATCTCAGCATTATCCTTAGCTATTTATTTACTTTTATTCTATTAAGTTTCTAAAATTATATCACATCTTATTTGAAGTTTGTTTAGTTTTATACTAAGATTAATTAAGTTGATTTGTCATTCTCTTTAGGATTGACCCTTGTATTTGCATACTATATTGCTATACATTTGTACACTTGCAAGGAATTATAATTTGAACCATCAGATAGTCAAAACTTATGTGCCCAGGTTTCCCACAATTGTAACACGTGGGTGTTTCTTCCTTTCTGTCTTTTCTTCCAAAGTTATTCCTTAAACTATTTTCAAACTTTTTCTTCTTTAGCATGAATTTGAATCTTCTTGTAATCATTGTCATTTTCTCATCTTCATCTCCACTTTTGGATGCGTTAGTTTGGATTCATCATTCTTTGACTCAACTTTAAGAGCAATTGCTTTCTTGACCTTAGGTTCTTCTATATTTTTCTACTTCATTAATACCTAATGAGTCATATGAGCACCCATGAGCTCTTCTAGACTCATTGTGTCTAGATTCTTTCCTTTTTAGATTATTATCATTTTGGGCATCTATTGCTTTGATAGGGATTTTAAGATTTTCTTTACCATTTTGGGTTTTGTAAACTATTCTCTTAGATTATTTAGCCTGTTTGTTATCTTTTGAAATCTTTTGAACATGGCTGAGATTAATTCTGTCTCCTTCATGTTGAAAGCTTCATATTCCTACATAAGAAGATTTATCTTAGTTTCTCTTACTTGTTTTGTGCCTTCGTGTGCGACCTCTAGTTTACTGTATCACAAAAGGATATCTTGTTAAACTCAAAGGATATAAGAGTATGGTAAAGGCAGTACTTTATCTTAGCATCTTTTCTAGCTATTTGAATGTCCTTCGCAGTGTACTTATCTTCAGCGTTGAGGACAATCATTCCATCTTTGATAGTTTACCAAAGCTGATAATCTTTGGCAATCAAAAAATTTTTCATTCTCATCTTCCAGTATCCATAATTTATACCATCAAATAATGGAGGTCTGGAAGTAGATTGACCCTCAGCAGAAGTGTTTGAGAATAGTTAGCCACTAGGATCTCTTTACAAGTTATATGAATGAAACTATAAATGATAACAAGTGAAAGCTGCTCTGATATCAATTATTGGTCCCATTCATTTTAAAGAAATGAATTGTGGACTATCGTTCCAAGACCAAACCATCAATATGTTATAGGAACAAAATGGGTCTTCAGGAACAAATTGGATGAAATTAAGAATTATAGTGAGAAATAAGGGAAGATTAGTTGCAAAGGGATATAGTCAAGAAGAAGGTATTGACTTTGAAAAATTTTATGCCCCTATTGCAAGGATTGAAGCCATTAGAATGCTTCTTGCATTTACATCATATATGAATTTTAAACTATATCAAATGGATGTAAAGAGTACATTCTTGAGTGGTTTCATTAATGAAGAGGTATATATGGAACAACCCCCTAGGTTTGAAGATCCTCATTCTACAAATCATGTCTTGAAACTCAAGAAAGCCCTCTATGATTTGAAACAGGCTTCTAAAGCTTGGTATGAGAGGCTATACAAATTTTTGATTGAAAAAGATTTTTCAAGGGGTAAAGTGGATACCACTCTCTTCATTAAGCATGCAAAGATAGATATACTTATAGTTTAAATTTATGTTGATGATATAGTGTCTGATGCAACTAATGAAAACCTTTGCCAAGACTTTTCCAAGACTATGTAGGGAGAATTTGAAATAAGCTTGATTGGTAAACTCAACTTCTTCTTGGGACTACAAATCAAACAATAAAAAGAAGGAATTTTCATCCACCAAGTATACAAAAGAAATTCTAAAGAAATTAAACATTAAAGACGATGAAAGATATGGAACACTAATGAGCACTTCAATAAAGATAAACAAAGATGAAAGAGGTAAATCAATATATAACAAACTCTATAAAAGCATGATAGGACCATTAATATATTAAACTACAAGTAGAACAGATATAATGTTTAGTGTCTGCATGTGTGCTAGATTTCAGTCAGATCCCAAAGAGTCACACCTAATTGTTGTAAAGAGAATCTTTAGATACCTATTAGATACACCAAGCCTTGGTTTGTGGTATCCAAAAGGTTCTAATTTTAATTTGGTAGGGTACTTAGATGCAGACTTTATTGGATATAAATTAGACAGAAAGAGTACCTCAGGATCTTGTCAATTTCTAGAAAGCATGATCATGTTATGGTTTTCCAAGAAACAAACATCTATTGCATTATCAACTGCTGAAGTAGAATATGTAGCAGCTGGCAATTGCTATGCTTAAATTCTTTGAATGAAATAGCAATTAAGTGATTTTGGTCTTAACTTTTTTGATATACCCATAAGATGTGATAACATAAGTGCCATAAGTCTAACCAAGAATTCAATTTTATATCCTAGAATAAAACATATAGAAATTAGGCACCACTTTATCAGAGATCATGTTCAAAATTATAACATTTGTTTAGAATTTGTGCCAACAGAAAATCAATTGGTAGACATCTTTACTAAACATCTCCCAAAAGATAGTTTTAGTAAGTTAAGAAAAGAACTAGTTGTTTTGGATCCAAATGCTTAACTTGAAATTGATAGAACATCTATATGATGGAGTATATGTTTCTTATTAAATATACCATTGAAAAATACACAAAAGAACAAATCTAAAAAGTGGCATCACATTCGGAGCCTCCGAAATATCCTTCAGACCCTCCAAAGATCGATAATGCTTCTGAAAATAAAATCTTGGAACCTCCAGAAATCAATCTTAACTCCAACAACAATTCAACAATCTATTTTGCAACCTCTGAAATAAAATTTTGGAGCCTCTGAAGTCCATTCTCTTACATGACCATTTCGTAGCCTCTAATGGGCTATGTTACCTCGGAAGCAAAGCTTCAGAGTCATCGAAACATAACATTAATTGATTTGTTGCCTCCAAAGATCACACTTATTCATTTTGGATCCTCCAAAAACTAAATCCTTTAACAATTTGGAGAAACTAAAATCCTGAAATCTTATTTAACCATTTGAAGACCTTCAAAAACCTAAAACTCCTTTCCTTTTGAGCATTCAAAGACCCCCTTTTAGAAATAGCCCTCATCTTCTGGCTTGATTCAAACTTCTCAATTCAAGCAATCCTCCCATTGCATCTTCTCCATCATCACTCTAATCCTAACCCTCTTCTACTAAAATTGTGAGAACAAAGGGAAACACCAACTCAACAGATGGAAAAAGGAAGGAAAGAGAAGAGTACCCGAAATAGAGGGCAGCCAAAAGAGTCAAAATGAAACCAACACACTTGAGGTGACATTTCTCAACAGTGATTCTGATTATTCTAGATACTTGAAAAGATATCATGATAGATAGATCATAAAAAGAAGGGTTTTCAACTTTGATACTTTGGAGATAGTGGTATGAGATTAGTAGTATGTGATTGGTGCAAATATCAAGGATGGATGGAGTATGTAAGCTACCAAGATCAGTTCTATCCAAGACTCGTGAGAACCCTAATCTGTAACATTAACATTAGAACAAAAAGGTCATGGATAGGATAAGTGGAAATTAATGAATCCACAAAAAATTTAAGAAGATGTTTTAATCTTCTTTTGGTAGAAGTTGAAGTAGAATGGCCTACCAGAGAGAGATTGTTTTCAAATTTGGTAAGAGAAAAAATTGATAAGAGATAGAATTATCTTCACTCTAACCATCTGAATTTAAATCTCAAATTAGGTTACATGATTGTGTTTAATAATGTGTATCCAAGAAAGGGAGCAACATGAGATGTACCAAAAAAAGATGGAAGAATATTGTGGGCTCTAAAGAATAGAAAGAGAGTGGATCTAGCAAAAATAATGTCAGATCATATTTATTCAGTGAAGAGCACTTCAAGATTGCCTCTTCCTTATGGAATGACTCTGACTAAGCTAATAAAAGAAGTAGGAGTCAGTGTGTCTGAGGAACATAGAGAACCTCCAAGAGACTCAAACACAATTAATTAGAAGACATTGAAGAGAATAGGTTTCAAGCAAACCCCACAAGGCTGGATCAGTGAAAAACCATGAAAAGCAGATCAATTAAAAAGATCCTAACCAAAACAAGAAGAAGAAGTAGAAGAAATTAGAATAAGAGAAGAAAGTCTGGAACAGGAAACAAGAGAGGCTCCAAGAGAAGAAGAAAGATTTCTTAGGATAGAGGAGTTTGAAGAAATTTTAAGAAGAGAAAATGAAATAGCAGTAGTAGCAACCACCCCTTCTTTCACTCCCATCAAATCTCCATTACCATAAGACCCATTCATCAAAAATCCTCACTAACCACTTCACCAATATCCAGTCTTCAACCCATTCCACAACATCTACAAAACAAATTTGAGAACATTGAAAATATTTTGTCCACTTTAGCTCAGAATTGATCAAAGACTCAACTATGCCATGTCATCCATGATCTTAAGAGCTAATAAGATTGATTAAAGACTTGACTCTCTAACATCAATATCAGAGTCATTAAGAGGTCAAACTTATCCTCCACATTCTCCACCCACAACTCACTTCTCTCCATTCAGAATTAACTCCCCCATCATAGTAGTTTCTTCCCCACCAAATTCTCCACAATCATCCCTTACAATTCCAAAGGTTGCTCAACTTGAGAGTGAACATACTGAAATTGCTTCTCCTTCTCCTCCAACACAACTTGAATATCCTTCAAATCCATGTTGGGATATTGTTATACATGGAAAGTATCCCATCATAGTACCTCTTCCTAGAATGTATTTTCTTCCTCCTGGACCCTTCATCTATTTGGATTAGGCTTGGCTTGATCTGGTTAAATCAGGAGAGATAATCCCCACTTGGATTGAAGAAATTCCTCCAAAATGTAATACACTGTCAATTCATCTAGAATGGAGAAGACCTCCAACTCCTCCACACACTCCTCCACAATCCCCTCTAAAACCAGCATATGATAATCCTAATATTCTTATTCATATCTCTAATCCAATTAGTATGACAAACTCTGAGTTTGAGAGCAAATCAGAAATCAACTCTGAAATTACTTGGATGTTTCTCTCTCAATCTATCATTTTATCCCCTTAGGATTTGCCATTCTCGAAACTCACAAATCCTAACATTCTATTTAGGATTCAATTCCTTATGATCCTCCATTGATTCCCAAGGATCACAAAATTCACATTCCCAATAAAGAGTCAATTCTTCAAAGATATTCTAAGAAACTTATTCACTCACTCCCAAAGTCTAGGCAACCTAGAAGTTCATTTGCATCTCCCTTAGGTTCTCATCAACTCATTCATATAACTAAGGAAGAATTCTCATTCTACTCCAATGTCAATCTTCAAGCAATTGCTGATAATATTCCTCCTCCATATCCTCAGCTCTTTGACACATCTATCCAACATAGAGTTAGGACAAGCTATTCTAAACCATCCTCCTCATCTGAACATAATCCACCCCCTTCTACCAAAGCTAAAACAAGAAAACCTCCTGCAGTCCCAAAACAAAAACCACTACCCAAACCATCATCTTCTACACCTTCATCCTAGCCATCTTCTCTTAAACCCAAGAGGAAGCCAAGAATTCCACCTCCATAGGAACACAAAAGGCTCCTCTTTCTTACATAACCATGTACCAGCAAGAGTACACTGCAAGGATGAATGTCAAATTCTTGAAAGGGACTCTTGTATCCTTTCCTGAGTTACTAGATCTAGCATTTCAAGAATGCATTGATTTTATCTATGTAACTGACTATTGACCTTCTACCTATACTCATGAGCCTCCATTTGCAATCCCAAAAGATCAAGTTTTCATTCCATCTCCACTAAAAAGATCCAAGTCATCTTCTAAACCATCAACCTTTCAACCTAAGCCTGAACCCTTTTCTAAAACCTACAAGGGAAAACCCAAACCATTTTACTGATTTTGTTACCTCTGCACTTCTTTTTCTTTATTTAAAATATATTTGATTGCCATTTATTTGACATAGGATTTTTTATTTTCTCTCTTATAATCTGCACTTTCTGTGAAGAATTCTTTATCTATGTAATTTTGATCATATTTTGTACTTGCAATTTTGGTCATGATAGGCTATGTTTTGTATTTGTAAATATTGGTCATGATAGGCTATATATATTCATTTTATTTCATTCCTCCATTTTTATTGTGACAAAAAGGGGGAGAAAATGTAGTGAAATGTATATAATGTAGTGCACCCATTCAGGTGGAGTTGCACTAAGTTAATAGAATTCCATTGAACATCAAACATGCATTTAGTCTCTTTAAATTTTATTTATTTGCATAGTTTTGAAAGGTATATCACTCAATATTTTGTCATCATCAAAAAGGGGGAGAATGTTGAATATAAACTATTTTATAGCTTGATTTTGATGATGAACATTCTTAACCAATCATGTTTTGATGATGAGCAAAGACATGAGTTAAACATTAAGGTACTAACAATTTATTCTCAAGTATTTGTAGAAATATTTTCAATTTAATCAATGAGAATAAACTTCATGATTCCTAAAGGAAGAAACCAAGAAATGCTAAAGAAAACTAAGTATATAAATCACAAATATACTTAAAAGAAGAAAATAAAAAATTTAAAGTTTAAGGAAACTTCGGAGTCAACTTCGAAGTTACTCAAGTACTTTAAAGACAAAAAAGGTAATCCATTTAGAGTTATGAACTCACAAGCTTTGGAGTCAACAAAAGCATTTCGGAGCCACTAGATAACTTCAGAGATAAAGGAGAATAACCTCCGACTGATTGAACTACTTCAGAGTTAGTTGAAGCACTTCAGAGTTACGAGCTCACAACCTTCAGAGATAGTTGAAGCACTTTGGAAGTAAAAAGCTAACGACCTTCGGAGTTAGCAAAGTCCCTCCAAAATATAAATGTGATAACTTCAGAGTCAACAACATTGTTTCAGAGTCAGGACAAGGTGCTTCAGAGACAACATCGAAAGCCTTCAGAGTTAATAGTATATTCTTCAATGAATATGACTTATCGGAGTCAAAAAATATGTAATTCAGAGCCAAGTGAAGTACTTCAGAGATAGAGAAAAAATTTTTAGAGTTCGGAGTTAGTTCCTTTAGAGTTGTAGGTTAAGCTCTTCGAAGACAGTGAACTCCTTCAGAGTCAGTTCCTACAAACCCAACACAAGTTGTTGCTGTCGCACCACTTTGGAGCCTTCAAAACATACCTTTGATGCATCTGAAGAGACAATGATGTGTGAGATGTGCGAGAAAGTTCATACTACTTAAAAGCTTAGAGGATCTAATGCTAATTCATAGCCTCTGAAAACTCACTGAAAAGTTCAACAATTATAAATTTGAACATTTCTCTGCATTAAATGATTCTCACCTACCACAATAGATAAAGTCAAAGGTTTCAATATAAAAGAAGTTAAGTAAGAACAAAAAAATCAAGGAGATTATTCTGAGAAACAAAAGAGAGCATTTACTAAGTCTTTTAAGGCTTCGCTTCCACAATTTTAATTCCACTGCAACTCATTCAAAGAAGCATTCAAAGCTATCTATTCAACCACTTCTGGAGATTGAATCTTACAGCTTTATTGTTAAATTAATTTTGTTTATTATTTCTGAATTTCATACAAAATCATCCTACTAGAGGCATTAATACTTACACACATTTATTTCTTCATATTTTTGCAAGTCAAGGACTTGCGTCTATATAGTGAAAGTAAGTAGGATACTTGCTTAGTATTTGTATAAGTTAGTTGGTGAGCTGGGAAACCAACAAGTGTATTTCTTTGATGAGGAGGTTACTGATCAAAGAAGGTGATAGTGGAACCTGAGTTTAGCAGAAAAGGCAAACTTAGAGAAGTGGATTAGGAACCCAAGTGAAGGGCCGAACCACTATAAAAATATCAATCTTAGTGCATTATGCTATCAATTCCTTCTTTATCTTTGCACTATAATCATTATCCGACCAAAAATTTTAAAGACTTAATTTACCCCCCCCCTCTTGAGTCACCATCTGAATGAGACTAACATTTACTTAGTTTCTCCCTTTAAGCATCATGAAATTTATTCTTATAGATTAGCTTGAAAATATTTCTGCAAATATTTGAGAGTAAATTTTTAGCACCTTATTATTTTACTTACATCTTTGATCATCATAAAAAATAGTTGGTTAAGAATGTTCATTATGAAAATCAAACTAGATAAGAGTGTATGTTCAACACCACCATCTTCCCACGCCCCCTCTTCCCCTCTATCTCATGCCCCCCTTTTGCAATAGCCCTAGCCCCTCTCAAAATGTCCATATCTCCATTGAATTTTCACTTGAAAATTCTATAAAAATGTGCAAAATCATCCCACAATGAAGGAAAGCCATCCCCATCTGTTTGGACATGTATAGAGGAGAACAAAATTTGTTTTCCCCTTGTGTCGATACAATTCATGGAAGTGTAGTGAAGATTCAAGTTGGGATTTCATCTTTGGAGAGAAATCAACATGGATTAAGTGGTAAGAACTCTCTCTCTTAATCATGTTTACAAATTCCATTTTAAGGCATAAAATGGGCAAAACATGGGCTTTAAAATTGGGAGAAATTGCATGATTTGATGCGAATTTCATGGGAAAAATAGATAATGTCAAAACCATGGCTAATATGTGACATTTGTACAATGTAAATTTGGACATATATATATATATCTCTGTGTGTGTGTGTGGCTAAAAATTGTAAGTTAAGCATGCACATATGATGTTTGATGAAATGCCCCAATTAGAAACAATGTAGAAATGAATGATGAATTGGGGCAACATATTCGATTGATTTGGAAATTAATCAACTTATTTATCATTTAATTGTAATTGTAATTATGTTATAAACATGTTGTACTTTGATGGAAATGAATACCCCTTAATACATGTTGTTGAAATTGATAATTTACTTATGCATATTGAATGTTTGATGAAATGACTTTTTGGTAAACAAAGTGAATTCAATTGATTTAACTAAGGCCCTTAATTAGATATTACATAAGCATTAAAATAGGGTATTAGAGGTTATTAATGCATGATTAAAGGATGGATTAAAAAAGTGGGCAGCAATAAGGTCATGATGGAGTGCAAATTCCACTTGAAATATATCTAGAAAACCATCCCAAAAATGGGCAGCAACATGAGTCGATTACAGCAATTAAAAATTATGTTTATTTTGCTTGAATTAGTATATCAAATGTAATAGAAATTAGCAAGGTTTATGCTATTGAAATCAAGAGAATTACATATTGAAATGATGATTAAGCACCCACTATTTGATGGCTTGAAAGGGATTGTAAATCTGATTTTTTTTTGTGGTCATTATAACTCATGTTAATATTAACATGATTAAGGCTTCCTTTATATGAGATTAATCAATTTAATTCAATTTTATTACCATTTTTAATATTTGGTATGCATAAGTTGAGTTATGGTATTGTTCAAAGTTCAATGTAAATGGAATTGCTTACCATTGGGAAATCTCACATGTAAGGGTTGTTTTGTTTTTAGGAAGTTTATCAACTATGGAATAACTAAGTGATGTTTGAAGATGATTATGTATAAGCCCTAATGAAGTGATTCAGTGGGCTTCATTTTATTTTATGAATTTGGTTAGGATCTCAAAGTTAAAACATATGTGAATTGAATTTTGGTGCATGTTATATGTGTAGGGCCATTTATGCATTGATTAAAAGCTAAATTTTTAAACTTGGAGAATTGTGTAATTGTTCTTCCTTAAGGTAAGTAGGACTCTTTATGGAGACATGCATGCATGAATTAATACTTGGCATTTGGGCACCGTGATTTGAACTGATTTTGTTCCATTACCTAGTGATATGGGAGCTCAGCTATTTGCTTTATAACTTGATTTTAGCCACATGTTTATGATTTCATGATTTGAGTTCTTTTTATGTAGATGGGATGCATTTGGAAATGGCATTGCATGAGTCATGGGTGTTACCATTGCATTTAATTATATACATTGCTATGATATGCCTGTAGGTGGCTATGTTGATATGATATGCTTATAGGTCGCTATGATGATACAATATGCTCGTAGGTGGTGGTTATGTTGATACGATAAGTCTATAGGTTTCTATGTTGATATGATATGCCTGTTCATGGCTATGTTGATATGATATGCCCATTCGTGGTTATGTTGATTTGATATGCTGTTCACGTTTATGTTGATATGATATGCCCATTCATGGCTATGTTGATATGATATACTTGTAGGTGGCTATGTTGATATGATATGCCCATAGGTGGCTATGTTGATACGATATGCCCATTGGTGGCTATGTTGATACAATAAGCCCGTAGGTGGCTATGTAGATATGATATGCCCATTTGTGGCCAGGTTGATATGATATGCCTGTTCGTGGCTATGTTGATATGATATGCTCATAGGTGGCTATGTTGATATGATATCCCCATAGGTGTCTATGTTGATATGATATGCCTATAGGTGGCTATGTTGAGATGATATGCCTGTAGGTGGCTATGTTGATATGATACTGATGAGTCAATTTCATACACATATATTACACATGTTTAAGCTTGTTTGTTTACAAATACTTATCTCTTTTAGATGAATTTAATGCTTAATTGTTAGATTTTATCAAGTGCTTTGAAGACAAGAAAAGAATGAAAAAAAGGAAAAAAGATTAGTAAAGAGGGAGCTATAAAGATGGAGAAATGGAGCAAACAAAGCAAGATGGACCGTGCAACAAGCCAGCGTCGGAGGCGGATAAGTCACGGAATTTTTTTGCAGTTACATATTTTAGCTAGATTTTAAAGGAAAATCTTAGGGTTTTGCAAGGTTTTTCCATTTTCATTTTTTAAAGTTTTCTCTAAGGTTTAGAGCTATTTTCTGGGAGATTTCTTATGGAGAAGAAAAAGGGATTGAAGTAAAAAGGAAGAAAGAGAGAAGATGTTCTTCATTGTTATCATCCTACCTCAGTGAGTTGTTTTATTTTCTCTTATGAACTAAATTCCTTTTTCTATGGTGAAGGTGCAGCCCTTTTTGATACTCTTTGTTATTGATTGTTGGATATTATTAATGCTAGATGATCTTGTTTTATTCATTATGTTATTTGAAATAATTTAATTTATTTTATTGCTTGATCACAAATATTATGAGTTAGATTATTTATCAAAGCATGGTTAAGGTAAACATCATATGGAAAACCATGAGCTCCCTTGAATGAGAAAGATAGATGGTTAAGGTACACATTATGTGCTAAACCATTCTATTCAGGTTTTTATTTTCTTGAACTTAATGGGTTTTCACCTCATCTATACTAAACATCATAGGTAATTTGAACAAGTGAAAGCACTAGATTTGAACCCGCACATCTAACAGTAATGATCTTACGTTTGTAAGAATGAAACCAAGTGAGGTATTAAATCCAACATTCATTGGCACAGAGATATCACCTTGTGGTGAAATTAGAACCCTAGACTTCTACATCTTATTAATCTCTCTTCACTATCCTTAGCTATTTATTTACTTTTATTCTATTTAGTTTCTGAAATTATATCACATCTTATTCAAAGTCTGTTTAGTTTTATACTTAGTAACTAAGATTAATTTAGTTGGTTTGCCATTCTCTATGAGATCAACCCTTGCATTTGCACACTATATTGTTATACATCCATACAGTTGCGAGGAATTATAATTTGAACCATCAAGTTTTTGGCGTCTTTGCCAGGGAATCATTCCAAACTGATTTAATTAAGTTTAGTTACATTGTTTTATTTTTATTTTTGTGTATAATTGTATATAAAATTATTTTTAATTGTTTCCTTTTTTTTGTTACAATATTGTGAATGCACGGAAGGAGATCTCTGAACCATACCTATTTCTAGTAAATAATCATGCTAACAAAGTGGAAATGGAAACAAAGATTTTAACTGAAGAAGAAATAGCAAACATGGCTGACAATGTGGAAATTTAAGTGAATCAAGAAGTGTAACAAGTGCAATAGGCTCAACATGCTCCACAATTAATGAAAGAGTTTGCATGCCCTACTATAGGGATTTCACCTTCATGCATTGTGTTTAGATGAGGATGCTAAAAATTATGATTTGAAAAATATTTACTTTAACATGCGTCCGTCTTTCCATGCATTAGCTTCAGAAGATTCATTAACTTTTATGCATAATTTTTATGCTACCATCCAAACGTTTCCATTACAAGGGCTAACAGAAGATCAGTTACATATCAGATGCTTCCTATACACTCTGAAAGATGTAGCCAAGACTTGGCTCATGACAGTAGCTACTGGCTCATTGACAACTTGGGGAGTAGTGTATAATAAATTCATTAGAAAATTTTACTCTTATGCAAAAATGACTAAATTAAGAAGCTAAATAGCCACTTTTGCTCAGATGGATGGTGACGCTTTCTATGAAGCATGGGAAAGCTTCTAGGTAATTCTGATTCAATGCCCTCATCATAGATATTCGCTAGAGTTGCTTAACCAATTTTTCTATGATGGACTAACACAACCATGTCAAGCCATGGTTGATAATGTTACAGGTGGAGCCATGGGAGAGAAGACTCTAGAGGAAACTTATGAACTTTATGAGATGTTGGGAGCAAATTCTGAATAGAAAAGTGTAAGAGGTAGATCTAGGGGACTTTATGAAATAAATACGGATTCTGATCTATCCATGCAGATGTCAGAGATGGCTAAGCAGATGAAGGCAATGTGCTTAATGATGGTGAAATTGAAGCAACCACAACCTACTCCTATAGATGTTTATTCTTTATGGTAATTCAGGACATTCACCTAATATTTGCCCTTCAAATGAATATTTTGTAGGTGATGCTAAGCAGGCCAATGCAATGAACTTTTATAACTAGAGGCCACAGAATGATCCATGCTCAAACACCTATAATTCTGGTTGGAAGAATCATCCTAATTTCTTTTGGAATAATGAAAGAAATCAAAATCAAACTGGAACCTTATTTCAACCTAAATAGAAAAAACCTATGCTTAAAGAAACACTACAGAGTTTCATGCAATCAATACAAATTGAGCTCAAAAATCATTTAGCTAAATTCTAAAACATCGATTCCAAGTTCCACAACATGGAGACATCCATGAGAAAGATGAAAACTCAGTTAGAACAAATTGTAGGCACAGTTCATAGGAACAGATCTAGGAAGTTGCCTGGCTAACCAGAGCAAGCAAAAGCATTAACAATACTGAGAAGTGGAAAGGTAATTAATAATAAAGTTGCAGAAGAAATTAATAATTCAATTATATATGTAGGAATGGAGAAAGATAAGAGAAATTTGAGGAGGAAGGGCATCCCAAGAAGGTAGTGTTTCCAGTAGTTGAGCCTCCTGTCAACTACAAAGCAGGCTGAAGCAAAGTAAATTTGATAAATCTTTTTTTGACATTTATGATATCCTTTCCAAAGTTAATATCAATTTGCCTTTGCTTGATATGATACATAATATGCCTGCATATGCTAAATTTTTGAAGGAATTAAACACTAAGAAGTGTAAGTATGAGCCACATGAGAAGGTTCTAATTTCAGAGGTAGCCAGTGCAGTTTTACAGACAAACCTTCTCCCAAAACTCAAGGATCCAGGTAGCTTTAATATCTCAATTACCGTTGGAGGGACAAACAAGGTAAAGGCAATGCTAGACTTAGGTGCAAGCATTAATTTGATCCCTTATTCTATTTATATGCAATTGGGATTAGGAGAATTAAAACCCACTATAATGTCTCTACAACTTGCAGACCGATCAATTACATATCCTAGAGGCATTGTAAAGGACATTCTTATGCAGATTGATAAACTAATTATTCCTGCAGATTTCATTGTGCTTGACATGGAAAGATAAATGATACCAGAAAGAAAAGTTCCTATTCTTCCAGGATACAAATTCATGGCAACTACTAAGACAATCATAGTTGTGCACTATAGGAAGTTAAAGATGACTGTCTTAGATGAAACTATGAAATTTTCTTTTCATAATTCTTTATCACTACCTTCACATCCCAGTGGATGTTTTCAAGTTGATGAATTGGACTCACTTATTTTATCAATTTTGTGCAGGAGGAGATAATTGATAAGCTAAACTTGGTGCTCACTGTAGATGGACTCGAGGAGGATGAAGAGACAATGCATTTTAAAGTTGAACTTGATAGTGCAGAGCAAGTCAAAGAAGGAGAAGGTATCAATGAAAGTTTGTCACTTATGAACCCAGAAGTGGAACAACCATCTTTTACATCACCTAAATTGGAATTGAAGCAATTACCTCTAAACTTAAAGTATGTATTTTTAGGTAAGAACAATACTTTTTCAGTGATTATTGCTTCTGACTTGTCTATTAATGAAGAAATTAAGCTAATGAATGGGTTGAAAGAGAACAAAGGGGCTATAGGGTGGACCTTAGTAGACATCAAAGGAATCAGCCCCACTATGTACATGCATAAAATTTTGCTGGAAGATGACGCAAAAACTTCTAGAGAAGCTCAGAGGATTCTTAACCCATATATGAAGGAAGCTATGAGAGGAGAGGTGATCAAATTTTTGGATGTAGGTATTATCTATACAATCTCTGATAGCAAATGGGTACGCCAGTGCATATGGTTCCAAAGAAGTTTGGTATTTCTGTTGTAAAAAATGACAATGATGAGTTGGTTCCAATGCAAATGACTACAGGATGGTGGATGTGCATTGACTATAGGAAACTCAATACAGCCACAAGAAAAGATCACTTTCCCCTTGCTTTTATTGATCAGATGCTTGATAAGTTGATGGGTCATGCTTACTACTATTTCTTGGATGGTTTTTCAGGTTATAATCAAATTCCAATTGCTCTAGAGGACCAAGAGAAAACCACTTTTACTTGCCCATTTAGAACTTTTGCATATCGAAGGATGCTGTTTGGTTTGTGCAATGCCCCTGTTACTTTTTAAAGTGTAAGCCCTTGAATTTTGGTATAAGACCGTAGTAATAATTAAGGTATGGTAATGAGTGAAGTTTGGTAAGTTTATAAAGTTTAATTTAATTAAGTGTGAATTAAAGTATAAATGATGAATATTAAGTGATAAGATTAATTAGGCTTTAGAATTATTCAAAAAATGATAAATTTTAATATTAAATCATCATTTAATATTATAATGTCAATGGGACACTTAGCAGTAATAGTAAGTACATTAAAGGAGTTGGCATAAAGCAGAAGTT
>JAYJMB010049187.1:0-29773 GCA_036873735.1 Pouteria campechiana
CCTTACTCACACTACTACAGAAAATTAGATTGGAGCAAGGTTCTAAATTTGGGTGCCCACGACAGCACCACCAATCTTATAAATAGCTAGATAGATACTTTATCTATCATAAGTAAAAGACGAGCAATGGTCAGGATGAATCATTGGCCTTTGCTCAGCATTAATAATGTTCTTTCCATATTGATGAAAAAGTTAGTCATTGCAGCAACCCTCAACTAGAGCTTATTAAGAAACTAGAAATCATTTTCTCCAAGGACGGTGCTACAGGCATTTCAACATACAAGGATTACGCAAATGTTAAAAAATTCAAAATACACCAATCAAAACATCTTCTATCATTAATTTTCTCACCTACCACCAATGACTAGAACTCAAAGCAGCTATACATGAAGCATTATTAGAGAAGGAGGAACCAACCCAAGTACTGAGAAAATCATTCAAAATCTTCTTGAGAGCATTTACTGATGTGAGCTAAACCTTCTACAATCTTTCAAGAGTCAAGAGCCTCATATTCAAATCTTTCTCAACTTTTACTGAATGATCTCAACTACCTTTGGAAAGATGATTTACTTTTGTATGCAATTTTTAGAAACCTTCTCCTGTGCTTACTGAGAAATTCTTGTGCTTACACTTCTAATATTCATTTCTTATAAAGTTCCTTGAGCTAGTGGTTGAGACTAGACTCAAGAAGAGTTGTGACTGTCTGAGTGCAAACAAGAGCTATTCGTTCATGACCCCTAGAACTGAAATCTAGAAGAGTACTAGGAGCACTATAAATACACCTCCTAGAGCTAGAATCTAGAAAAGTGCTAGGAGCACTATCGTATTTCTCTTATTGGGAATAGCGGAACCCAAGACACTAAGAGAAAAGTATTCTTGGAAGAGTGGAGTACAGTGTTTACTCAAACCATAATAAAAATCATTGTCTTATTTATTTGTACATTTGTTGATTAAGTGATTAATTGCTAGAGGGACTATTATTCCTAAAGGGGTTGTGTAATAATTTTTAAGTACTCAATTCACCCCTCCCCACTTGGGTTTGTGCCTAACCTTTAGGACCAACAATCTAAAAAATGTATGCTTTTATAATTAATCTTTCATTATTGTGTATATGTTTTAAGCATAATTATTAATAGTTTAAGCACACATATCATTTATAAGTTTTGTTATCGTCAAAATCATATATAATAATCTTGAAAATCTCTCCCTTTTTGATAATGACAAAACTTTGAACACTTGTGATTAAAATTGTAATCTTGTTAATCGCCCACTAAATAATTGATTTATACAATCCTATGGGGTTCAACCCTTTTATCACTTCCCCCTTTGACTTATATAAGCTTATGGGGTTCAACCCTTTTATTACTCCCCCCTTTGACCTATATAATCCTATGGGGTTCAACCCTTTGATCACTCTCCCCCTTTGACTTATGTAATCCTATGGGGTTTGACCCTTTTTATCACTCTCCTACTTTTTTGTTTATTAAAATACATAAGTCTCTCATATTTCTCTCCCCTTTTTTGTAAGAATCAAAAAGGTTCAGAACATCTTTCTTCCCCTCATTCGTTTATTCTCCACTCCCTAACTTATTTAACCTTATATCCCTAATTTTGTTACTCCCTCTATTTCCTAGATCCCTTCCTTAGGTCTCTCTTTTTCAATCACATGAATTGCTTATGAAAAAAATATATAGCACATGTTCTTTAATCAGATTGTTAAATTCATGTAATGTATAAATAGGAATTTGAGATAATTTTTTATCAATAGAAGGCACAATTGCATGTTATAAGCAACATTCAAACATTAGACAGTGTAAATAATTTTCAAGCATAATTGTGTGTCAAGTAGTTTAAGTGCATCATGATTAAGGTAAGCTCTTATTAGTATCAAGGATATAGTTGAAATTTTAAACATATAAAAAACTTTCAATTAGAGTTTAATATTATCTTAAGAATTGAAGTTAACATGTAAACATCTTTTATGCATGTATCTATTCATATATTATTCATCAAAATCATGATTATTTCATACTAGGATACAAAATTAATATTCAAAAATGATTTCATGCAAATATGGTGACAATGCATAATTTTAGTTTGATGGGTTTAATGTTGGGTCCTTGTTTTTAATGTACATCTACTTATCTTTTGTTTCAACAGCTAACTATCATTATTATCAAGAGCGATGTGTTGGTCCCATTCAGATGGTGGCTCAAGAGGGGGGTGAGTTGAGCCTTTAAAAACTTTTAGCCAGATAAAAACTATGGTGCAAAGATGGATAAGAAAAGGATAGCACAGTGCACTTAGTGGTTTTTATAGTGGTTCAGCCATTCACTTGGGTTCTTATTTCACTTCTTTGAGTTAGCATTTTCTACTAAATGTAGGTTTCACTAACACTTTCTTTGATTAGCACCCTTTTGATTAAACAAATACACTTGTTGGTTTTCAAGCTCACCAACCAACTTTTACAATCCCTAAATAGGTTTCCTACTTGCTTACAATACCCAGATGCAAGCCCTTAGCTTGCAAAAATGTGTAAAAGCAAATAACCGTGTACAAATATTAATGCCTCTAGTAAGTTGATTTTGTTTGATGTTTAAAAATACTAGACATAATAATTATAACAATAAGCAGTAAGAATCCATCTCCGATAGTGGTTGAATGAATGGCTTTGAATGCATGTTGGAGTGTGGCGCAGTGGAGCCCATCTTGTGAAGGAAATTTTAAAAGCTGAGTAAATGCTTTCTTTTTGCTTTTCAGGTGATATTCTTACTTCTGCATTCTTTCTTAACTCTTTTGGTACTAAAGTTTCAAATGATTGCTGCTATGGTAGGTGAGACTCATTTAATGTGAGGAAACATTCAAATTTCTGACCGTTAAGCCATTCCCATGATTTTGAAGTCTCTAAATTTGCAAGATTGGATCCTCTGATATTGGGTTATGCTAGATTTTTGCACATTTGATGTATTGCAGCATCTTTGGTTCCTGTGAAGTTAAATTTTTGTTCCTTTGAAGTGGCGCAAAGGTGGAGACTAATGTTGGATCCATTGAATGATGTATGATGTACAGTGTTATTCAAAGGTTGACTTCGAAGTGCTTCTTTGACTCTAAAGTGCTTATCTTATGACTCTGAGGCTGTACAGTACTTGTCATTCAAAAGCTAACTCTGAAGTCCTTTACTTGACTCCAAAGTGCTCTTAATGACTCTTAAATGGTCGATATTTGACTCCAAAGAGCACTATTGACTTCAAAGTGGTTAATCTTTCACTCTGATGTGCTCAGCTTCTGAATCTGATGAATTTTTTATCTGAAGACTAACTCTAAATTGCTTTTGTTAACTCCAAAGAGGTCTATTGACTCTGAAGAGCTTGTCTTCTGTCTCTGAAGTGTTCTATTGACTCCGAAGAGCTTGATATATGACTCCAAAGTGCTCTTAATAATTCTAAAACTTAGTTTACTTCAACTAAGTATACTTTTAAGTATATTTTTGATTTATATACATGGTTATTTTGATTATTTACTTGGTTTCTTCCTCTAAGAAGTAACTTTATGCTTAAAGTTGTCTAAAACAACTTATTCAAGCATTATGAAATTTATTCTCATAGATTAATTTGAAAATATTTCTAGAAACACTTGAGAATAAATGATTAGTTCCTTAATGTTTCACTCATGTCTTTGCTCTTCATTAAAATATGGCTAATTAAGAATGTTCATCATCAAAATCAAGCTAGATAAGTGAGTACACTCAACATTCTCCCTCTTTTTTATGATGACAAAACACTAAGCGATATACCTTTCAAATTTATGCAATAGAATACTAAAACATTTAAAGTGGCTAAATGCATGTTTGATATACAATGTGTTTCTATTAACTTGGTGCAACTCCCCCTGAATGGGTGCACTACATAACTAGTATTTCTCCAATAGAATAATAAAATATTTAAAGTAGGTAAATACATGTTTGATATACAATGTGTTTCTATTGATTTAGTGCAGCTCCCCTTGAATGGGTGCACTACATAACTATTCTCCCCCTTTTTGTCATAATCAAAAAGCTGAAAAGAATATTCCATTGATAAAGTTCCGTGGAACATATTTTTATACAAGAAGTTGGCATGAAGCAGATTACAAAAGAATGTCATAAAGACATACAAAATAAAAGAAATGTCACTCATAAAGGACTAATATTACATGAAAGCACAAATCACAAGAGAGCATATCATGAAAGAGAAATTTCATTAGGAAAATTTATCAGAAACAAATGAAAACACAAATGCAGTAGAATAACTCAGGTGGTTTGGATCTTTTCTAATTTTGGGAAATAAAGTGGGTTCTAGAGATGGTGGAAGGATTTGAGTAAGCTTAGCAGGTTGTAAGGTGAGCAATTTTAAAGGGGACTTGGATTGTTTAGAAATGGCACATTGTGAGGCCTTGAAAATTTTGTTATGGGTAATTAAGCATGAAATCCGATGTGGATAATGTATGTGTAATGGATGACATTAGCAACGGAAAATATTGATACCCATGGTTAACTAACAGAGTATTGTGTTGTATAAGATGAGAATTCAGTGGTAGAATGAGGTATAAAATAGAAAATCTAGACTGTCAATGCATGCTTTCCCATAAGGCGCCAAAGTATCATTGGGGATGGAGCTTAAAATGCTCCATCAGTCCCATTTCCAACCCTAATCCATTCAGCCTTCTTCTATTGTTCTCCAAGCCTTGGAAATCACAAATTTGAGTTGATTTGAAGGTAGAATTGCAAGGAGATTGATAACAGAGTATTCTGCAATAATCCGTTGCTGAGAAAACAATGTGTTGAGTGAGTTGGAGCAGGAGGAGCAGTGGAGAAATTGGGTTTTAGCTTCTCAGCTCAAGATTAACAATAATAGTTGGAGAAATAAGTCAGGTAACTGATTTTATTATTAATTATGAATTCCTATTAAATAGAAAATTTTAAATTATGAATATGAAGCTAATTTCTATAGTTGAATGAATGTATTGAATGTAAATTAAGGGGGAAATTCTGTTAGAAGTTGTTTACATATCGTTAAACCCAATATTTAGTTTATATAAATAAAATTGGCTAGTGGGCGATGAATTGTATTATCAATGTTGGGTGAAATGATTTTAAGGAAAGTACAACATCAATAGCCTATGTTAATGATGTGCTAATGATCTTTTAGTCAAGGTTGAGTTGAAAAATTAAAGAAACTCTAAGCAGGGTTATGTTGTGAACTTAAAACAAATTTTCCAGTAGAGATGAATTGTAGATTCATGTCATAATTAAAGGATCATGTGCCATGCCTTTCTAGTGTAGGACCTATACATTGAGAAGAAATTTGTCAAAACATAAAGTTGAAGTGAAAAGAAGGTGCATTGATAGGTAAGTAGGTTATTTAATTTTAGTTTAATTGATTATATATAGATGTACTTTGGGCACTATATGGTAATTGTCTAAGGGTGGTTGAATGATGATAATTTAATGCTTAAGGTATGTAAGGCATGTTAGATATGTTTTTAAATGAAGTTAAATGGTTTAATTGCATTTAGCAAATGAAAGAGTATAACTATGTACAAACAACATATAAAAACCAAAGTGCACAGGGGAAATAGCAGGATGATGTTGTGGCATCCAATCTTGATGCTGCGGCATCCACTTTCAATGTTGTGGCATAAAAATGAATGTCGCGGCATCAGTATGCAGAATGGACAAAATGGGGTTGACGCTGCGACATCCAAAACTGATGACGTGACACTAAATTCCCTATGAATAGTAAAATTCTAGGCAAAAAGTGGGATGTTGCGGCATCCAAATTTGATGTCATGGCAACTAAATTGTAAGAAGTTGGATGCCGCAGCATCCAAAAATGATGTCACGGCATTTGGTTCACTGTGAATAGTATAAATTTATATTTTTCTTTATTTTGTTCATTTTATCAAATTGAGTATAATTATGAACTTTATGCTAATTAGAAGGTGTATTTTATTATAATATTATAGAAAAAATATTTGAAATATAATGAAAATACAAGAAGGATCTTATAATGATAATCATTAGAATGGCATAAGAATTTATTAGATAAGATAGATGTATTTGGTCTTGATAATTTTGTGAAGATGAAATTAAATATGATTATTTGATTGGGAAGTGAATGCAGGTTTAGATAATGGATATGGATAACAAAATATTTGGATTTCTGCCAAAAATATTATTATCTATATTAGTTTTGCATGCTTGGCGGATTGGCTCCATTGGATATTATGATTTTGGCCATGAGAGGGCGATGTTTGATTGTGCTGCCTGTCATATCGAAAAGACTAGTTCTAGCCCATTGTGTGTAACTCCCCTACTTGATGGGTGTGAATGGGAACTCGCAACTCTAGGTTGCAATGAAGGCGAGAAAACATGGACTATGTGGACCACATGGTTATGATTCTTGCGGCAGTCGTAATCAAGTTGCAGGGATAAACTGGAGCACACCAATATAGTAAGAAAGTGGAGTTCACTTTGTTGTGGCTATGTCTACTTAGTGGTGTTTAAGATCACTTTGGTAGTGGCTACATCCACTTTGACATGGCTAAGTCCACTTGTTGGATGCCTCTCGAGCATGGCATTGGTTAATAGCTGGTAAATTATATATTGGTTGATGAAACAAGCCTATTAGTGATCAGTTATGATGAGAGGATATGATTTGGTTTAGATGCATACAGTATAATTAGACTATGCATATGATAGTAGTTTGATTTGTCTATCTTATTGCATTGTAGTGTATCATTAGTTGCTTATTTTGTTCCTTATTATTTGATTGTTATCTGCTTACTGAGTTGCCAATTCCCATTCTATTTTATTATTTTTAGCTGACAGGTTAAAAGACAAACCCCAACGAGGGGTTGGAGCTCAAGAGAGTTATAAATCTTGATATATAAAACTCATTACCTTTTTGTTATATTTTGATGTATTAAAATGTAATTCATGAGTTAGGTTAATGATGTAATTAATATAAATCTAAGTTGTATGAATTATAATAATTTGCATGTCATTACTTTAGTAGGTGTATGAATGTTGTTTCACACTCTACCTTTACTATGTAACTATGATTCTCGGCATCTGTGGGTGTTTATGTATATCTTATGTAGGTTTCAGAAGGTATGTTCAGGGGAGACTCTAGCATGGGTCATCCTATTATGACCTTAGTAATGCCTTGGAAAAGCAGGGCATTATAGTGGTATCAAAGCAGGTTTATGTCTGATACCTAATAAAAGATAATCCCTAGACTATAAGGGTAAGGGTGTTATAAAGAGGTAAAAGAATGATATGTATAGTTTTCACCATGTTAAATTGTGTTAACATGTTAACATAGTGTTGTTTTGTGATTACATACTCTTCCTTATACAATAATGGCCCCAAGGAAGAGAGTAGACAAAGGCCCCTATGGTAGAAGATGAGTTGTCGAGGAGGACTATTAGGACTCGAGCGATGGGGGTGGTTATTAGGGAAACTCAAGCAAAAGCCTCCCGAGCTGATGAGATACTTAGATTAACTCTAAATGAAGTTGAAGGAGTAGTTGAGCCTAAGGAAGGCCATGTTAAGGCAAGAACTGTAATAACAAGTATGCTAGACACTATGAGTCCTAGCAATGAGGCAATTCCACCAATGTAGCCTCAAATAATGACCCCAAAATTTGGTGCCACGATGACCATGATAGCAGGCATTGCCCAAAACTTACAAGAACTTTTTCAAACTCAAAGGAGACATGTAAAGGAGCCTCAACAAATGGTGAGGTGGCATGTAAGGCTAGTAAATGTAGAACCAGATATGGGGCAAACATCCTGAAGGCAACTAGGTTTAAATATGAAAGCTTTCCAAAACATGAAGGCTCTAGTTTTCAAGGGGCGGAGAGATTATCAAGTGGTAAATAAATGGTTAGCTAGTGTACAAAAGGCATTTGCATATATGGAATGTTAGGAAGAGCATAAGGTATTGTATGGGGTTTATCAGCTGGAAGGTGAGGCAAAGTAGTGTTGGCACACTGAAAAGTTGACAGTTTTTGACAACAATGTAGGGATGACATGGGTTGATTTTAGGGAGCGACATCTCCATAGATATGTGGTGGGTAGTGAGAAAGCTAGGTAGGCTACTAAATTTTTAACACTATTGCAAGGTAAGAGGACTGTAGAAGAATATGATGGACAGTTAAAGTCTTTGGTGTGATTTATGCCATGGGCTCGGATGGATTTACCAGAGACAACTTAGAAATTCTAGGAAAGATTGCAATTGGATATTCATGAGAAATTAGTCTCACTTATGTTGATCAGATATGAGGATATCTTGGAGCATACTTGTTTGGTGGAACAGGAAGCAGAGGAGTAGTTTAAATTCAGAGAGAGGAGATGTATGAGAGATACTCATTAGGGGCGATGAACCAGGCAGAAAACTAAGCAGAGTGGCAGTGTATTGTCTGAGAAAACTTGTAATTATTGTAAGAAGCTAGGACATTTAAAATTTGACTACCCCATATTATTGAAGAAGTTGGAAGGGAGGCAAACTAGATCAGCCCTAGGATAAATGAAAGAGATTAGCCAAGGGGCAAATAAGCCTCAAGAATCTGGATAGCAAAGACCACTTGCTTTCTGTGTGAAATTGGGGAACTTCATGATTTTGTGTAATAATCATGGGAGAAAGTGATTAGTTACTAGATTAAGTGTCTTGGACTTGTTTGATTGCCTTTCCCCAATTCAAAATTTGGTTGTTATGTTTGTTAGGGTTTGTGAACAATGAGATTTTGGAGAAGACGATGAGTATTGGTTGTTGAAATTGTTGGGAAAATGGTCAATTTGTAAATAATAACATTTTTGGGATTGTTTAAGCATGAAAAGTGTGATTATACATTAACCCATTTGTAAATAGTAACCCTAGGGCTAAAATTGGTATGAAATGATGTTATTGATAAGGGAATTTGCATAATAACTTGACTATAATGGTTGTGGCATGATTTATAGTTGATAAAATGAGATTATGTATGAGTTCTGGTTGTGAATAGTCACTTGTAACTAATAAATGAGAATTTTATATAAAAATGTAAGCAAGCTTGGGTTAATTGAATTATAAGTAGAATGAACATGTTATTGAGGTAGAATTGATGTTGATTATGTATTAAAATCATGATGTATAATTGGGAATGAAAGACCTAAATTCCATGTGAGAGAATAGTTTGTAAGTTATGGATGCTTGTAAGACATTGAGGCATTTGTATAATGAATTGTCAAGTAATTACATGAGGATGGGTATGAATTACCTTAATTATCCATGTTGAATTATTAGAAAGTAAATGATACCTATAACTTGCTTGATGAAATGTTTCTATAAGCAAGGCTTTAAGAGTAACTAGGCAAAAAGCAGCTTGAAATTGATTATGAGAGGGTTATTAATATAATGTATGGAATACATGATTTTTGTGCTTAGGGAAATAATTAACAATGAATGAAGATTTGATAACCTTATGTGATCAATGATGTGTAAAAATAGTAATCTATTAGCTTGATATGAATTAGCCAAGTTATTTTGTAATTGAACGGGATTGTTACCCTATATAGGATGATCTGAGAAGGATGAAAAGATATGGAGCTTGAGGAGTGTATAGAGATTCACTCAGGTAAGTAAGCTATCTTATATTATTAAAAAGGGATGGTGATTGTCCCATTGTTTGTATTCATTTATTTGATAGGAATTTTGGACATCCCAGAAATCTTATATTACTAAAAAGGGATGGTGATTGTCCCATTATTTGTATTCATTTATTTACAAGAATCTGGGCTTGTATATTATGCTTGGGGATAGTGGATATCCCATTTATTATGAATATGTAAGTTTAGATTTAGTGATAATTTATGACTGATATTTGTATGAATTTTGTGAAGACTTGAGGATTAAGGATAATGATTATTTGTTGAATTGAAGTCATTAGTGTTTAGATTATGATGAGATTTATAATGTGAATTGAAAGAATATCGTATGATACTTATTCTTCTTGTGTATGGATATCCATTTGTTAGAAATAAAAGAATATCCCATGCTTGTGATGGATAGTTTGCTTCATGAGGTTTCATGTAAATGCCTGATTTGAGGGAAATAGAGAATATTCCCTAATTTGGCTTAGGAATAAGCATATATATTGTACTATGGTGAATGATATCATATAATTAAGGAATTGAAAAACTATGGAGTGGAATAGAAAGAATGATGTATTGTAACTGAATGTTGAACATGATTGTCGATGTTATGATCATGATAGTCTCATGTTTGTAAGTGTTGATTACTATTATTTTGTCATGCCTACTTACTGAGTTTGCTCGGACTCACGCTTGTTTATTATATGTTTTTAGCTGACAGGTCAAGTAAGGGAACTTGAAGATAATGACTTTATTATGTTTGTATAAATTGCAGATTGAAAATTTTGTGTTATGTATATGCATTTATTCTGAATTGTATTAGTTTAAACTGAGAGGTGTTCTGATTCTGTATGATGTTGTAAAATGATTGACATGTAATTGTGTAATTATGAGTAGATGTAAATTGATGTAATTTAATTCAGATACATGTATTGCCATCATGGGGCTAAGTAGGTTTTGTGATGTTGGAAATTATTGGAATTTATGTGAAGTTTAGGGAATATATTGATGTTTTATTATTGTTAAATATAAATTTATATGATTCATAAATGCATGTATAGGTTTATATGCATATAATACAGGGTAGACCCTACCAAAATTTTGGACAAAATTTCCATTAGAAATAGAAAATGGGGAGGTTATAGTAAAACTTCCCTTAATAAGAAGGGAAGTGGTAGTGTCCAGTATCGACCATGGTATGGGATGGTCAAAACGCATAGGATGGGGGTACGGGGTGTTACAACTAACCAAATATATATTTTTAGTCTTCTACCAAGTATTGCAACTGATTGTGACTTATCTAAAACTGAACAAAATTGAGATTCAAATACAACCTTATAACCTTTGTCACAGAACTGACTCACACTTAGAAAATTGTGTTTCAATCCTTCTACAAGAAGTACATTTAAAATTATAGTAGATAGTGGTTGGCCAACCTTACCAATCTCAACCACTCTACCTTTACCATTATCCCTAAAGGTTACTATTCTACCATATTTCATTTTTTGCTCCATGAACAGTTCTCTATTCCTTGTCATGTGCCTTAAGCAACCACTATTGATATACCATATGCTGCTCTTTGTGACTCCTAAGTGCACCTACATGGACAAAATTAAGTCTTAACTTTTGGTACCCATTTGGAAATGGGTCCAGGTAGGTTAGTGGTAGAGAACATTGGTACCTATTGTTTCTTGGGTGCCACTATTTTAACTAAGGGAAATTGGGTTGCATTTATTACATTAGCAACTATCTTGGGGAACCAAATCATAGTCTATTTGGTCCTAGATTTTCTTCTAAAGATATCACTTTATTTCCTATGTTGCTGCTATCCACCTCTTTTCTTAGATTTCATTCTTAACAAGGTGGAAGTCAATGTCTTTTTCAGAGTATTGTTCTCAGTTTTGATTTGCTCAAGTATGCTATTGGTATTTTAGTTACTCTTGAGCTTGGAATTTTCTTCCTTTATTTTGGAGCATTCATTTGTAATTTTCTTAAGCTCCTTTTTGGTCTCTTTATACTTTTCTTTCAAAATCATAAAGTCAGTATATAATTCTTCTCACATTTCTTTATGATTTGTAGTTTCATAATCAGAAGTTATCTCCGCTTCATGGATTGCCGTTAAGTTGATTCCCATATGGAATTCATCTTGATCACTTCTGTTTGGAGAAAATTAACTGATTGGAGTTTTATGTTCTTCTTCCTCTTCACTCTCACTATAATTTATTATGTTTTCAAGCATCTCTTATGCTACTAGAGCCTTCTTTTTCTTTTAGAATTTTTTGTTTGCTATTGTAATTGTTCTTTCTATCAAAGTATAAGTTGTACTTCTTCTTTTGCTAATCATTTTGTTTCTTGTCTAGTTCAGAGCAGTAAAATTTTATGTGCCCAGGTTTCCTACAATTTTAGCACGTGGGTATTTCTTTCTTTATCTTTTCTTCTAAAGTTATTTCTTGAATTATTTTTAAACTTTTTCTTCTTTAGCATGGATTTGAATCTTCTAGTAATCATTTCCATCTCCTTGTCTTCATATCCACTTGTGGATGCCTCACTTTGGGATTCATCATTCTCTAACTCAACTTTAAGAGCAATTGCTTTCTTGCCCTTAAGTTCTTTTGTATTTTTCTGCTTCATTAATACCTCATGAGTCATAATAGTTATATCTAGATTCTTTGCTTCTTGGATTGCAGTCACTTTGGGCATCCATTACTTTGATAGAGATCTTAGAATTTTCTTCACCATTTTGGGCTCTGCATATATTTCTTCTAAGTTCTTAAAGCCATTTTTTATCTTTTGGAATCTTTTGAACATGTCTGAAATTAACTCTGTCTCCCTCATATTAAAAGATTCATATTCCTACACAAGAAAATTTATTTTAATTTATCTTACTTATTTTGTGCATTTGTGTGCAACCTCCAGTTTATCTCAGATTTCTTTTGCTGTATCACAAGAGGATATATTGTTAAACTCAGAGGATATAAGTGCATAGTAAAGGCAAATCTTTCCCATCTTATCTCTCTTAATCACTTGAATGTATTCAACAGTGTATTTATCTTTAGTATTTATGACAATCATTCCATCCTTAATGGTTTGCCATAGGTAATTGTCTGAGGCAATCAAGAAAATTTTCATTCTTGTCTTCCAATACTCATAATTTTTACCATCAAATGGTGGTGGTCTGTAAGTGGATTGACCCTCAGCAGAAGTGTTGTGAAAATAGCTAGCTATTGGGATCTCTTCATATGTTATATAAACTGGATTGTAAGAAATAACAAGCAAAGTTTGCTCTAATACTGATTGTTGGTCTCGTTCAGATGGTGGCTCAAAAGGGCGGTGAATGAAGCCTTTAAAAACTTTTGGCCAAATAAAAACTATGGTGCAAAGATGAATAAGAAAATGATAGCACAGTCCACTTAGACAGTGGTTTTTATAGTGGCTCAGCCCTTCACTTGGGTTCTCACTTCACTTCCCTGAGTTAGCCTTTTCTGCTAAACTCAGGCTCTACTAACACTTTCTTTGATCAACACCCTTCTGATCAAACAAATACACCTATTAGTTTTCAAGCTCGCCAACCAACTTTTACAATCCCCAAGTAAGTTTCCTACTTGCTTACAATACCCAATACCCAAATGCAAGCCCTTAGCTTGTAGAAATGTGCAAAAGCAAATAACTGTGTACAAATATTAATGCCTCTAGTAGGTTAATTTGGTATGATGTTTATAAATAGTAAACATAATAAATATTAAGTGGGGAACACTCCTGCCAAAGTCGTGCGGGGTGTTGATGGCGAACCCACCGCTTGGCAGAAATCCAAAAGTGAGTGAGCTTGCCATAGGATTGATCTTGAGAGAAGAACAAGAATAAGTTATAGAAATAACTGAAGATCTACAAAGAACAACAAAAGAGCTTAGTCAATTTCATGGAAGAATAAAGTTTTTAAGATGCACAAGTGTTACTTTTCCTTAAAGATGAAGGGTGGGATGTTTCATGTTAGATTCACCATTTTTGTAACAAGTACAAAAATGAGAAAGGAAAAATAAGAAAATGGAAACATATTCTTGGAATGAATCAACAATTTCCATCTTATTTTTTATTGATTGTCCTCAATTTTGATTACACTTGGTGTGTACATTAGAAAAGTTGTATGTTCACATCCTAGACCACAAGTGGTCCTAATTACATCTCCACAATGGAGAAAACCCTTGATTAAAAGGAGAAGTACAATGCACATAAGAACCCCAAAAATAATCACACTCCCTCTCTCAAAAATGAATGTGTGCTGTCTTTGGGATCGCCAAGCACAGTGCGATGGCTTGATACTTAGGGGATCGCCTCAAGCCAATGGGCGAATAGGATAACATGGCTCTAAACTGGATTGCAAGATACTGGGTCAACCTAAAGAAATGGTGTTTTGATCCACTTAGTTTATCCTGAATGGGATCAAGACTGGGTGATTTCTATTATTTAGACTACAAGAAATCATAGAGGCAGTAGGCTGTTTGTGACCCAATTGGTATATCCTAGGAGGACTCAGAACTGGGTGATCTCTGTTTTGTTTAGACCTAAAAGCGATCAGTAGAAAACAGGTGACCTAGGTTTGGTTCAGCTTTCTCGCATTGCCCATGAGAAGCCTGTGAAGAAGGGGCTAGATTAACTAGGTTTAGCTCGGCTCTCTCAGTTGCCATGAGAAGCCTAGGAAAATTAGGCCAGGTTGACTGGGTTTTGGTCAGCTTTCTCATATTGCCCATGAGAAGCTTAGAAAGAGTAGGCCGGTTGACTGGGTTTAGCTGATTTGATGAACAATGTTTGCTAAGGTTTGACTCGATGAGTTGTGACTCAATCACTCCATCCTAAACTTAGGCTTTTTTGAATGGCTGAGTGAGTTGTGTTTACTAAGGTTTAACCTGGCGAGTGATAACTTGGTCCTAGACTTAAGCTTTTTGAGTAACTTGATGAGTGGCATTTTCCAATATCCCATGGAAAACTAGAAGCAGGCGATCTCTGTTGTTAGCCTGTGAGAGATCGTAGAGTCAAGTTGCATGGATTAGGCCTAATTACCCTTTTAGGTTAATTAAGCTTAATCATCATTATCACTAATGATAGTGATTAGTGCTAATAATGTTTCTTAATTAATTAAGACTGTCATTATCTCCCTGATTTGTGGAGCATTTAGATGGTGACTCTGCCATTTAGGGAGTTTAATTAGTGTTTAAACAGGTTTTAATATGTTTAATATGGCATTATCCTATTGTCTATTAATTATGTAGGGCCCACCATACCACAGCATGGGTGGGACCCATGTGCATACCATGGTAAGACCATGGCAGAGTGCCCTCAGGCACCAGATAAATTGCCAGTGGCCAAAGGCCACTGGTGTCAAGGGAGGCACCTGCCTCTCGGAGAGTTCTCAAGTTCCTTCTGTTCAGAATTCTCTCTCTCTCTTGAAAAAGGTCCCCTCTCTTTGAAAAATGAGAGGTATTTATAGTTTTCTTAAGTATAGGGGCAATTTGGGAATTCCTAAAAATAATTTCAGCTTCGGTTTTCGGGCACTTTGGTAATTTTTGTAAAAGTGCATGGGTGGTGTTGCTACGCAACTGTGTCTGCACGGTCGTGGATGTTTGAACAAGTGCATGGCTGTGGTGTTTTATAGTTGTTGAACTTCGGACTGTGCCCGACTGCGGCATTTTAATCCGCGATGTTGCACTTATGGCATTTTGGCCTGCGGCAGTTCTAACGGAATGCAGCTGCGGCCTTCCAATAGCGTCCTAGCTGCGACATCTCAGCTACTGCATAGTTTGGCGGAACATTCCTGCTGCGATGTTTGGAAGAGTGTTTCAGTTGCGGCATTCGACGCAACATTGTAGTTGCTGCAGTTGTGCTGCTCAGGGACATCCTAGTTGTGGCATTCAGCCTATGGCATTTCGAATGTATGTCAGCTGCGGCACGGTCGAGTCAATAATCTTCCGTGTCAGTTGCGCAGTCCAGGTCTTGTTGCGCGACTTGTTCCGCTCGCCTACCCATTTGCGTGACCCGCTCAATCTAGCACCTGCATGACCACAAGGGAATGCTGCCTATGCGACTGTGACTTGTTCAACCCTTTGTTATCGCCTAGTGTGGACATCGCAGGTAGTTGACACCTCCATTCGTGTGAGCCGTCTTCGACTTCGTCTGCATGACTCAGGTGGGCAGCCACTCATTACTAGTTGACGTTGCTACTTGCTGAATGGGAACGTCGTCATCAATGCTTGTTTGCTGCCATCATTGCTGCTAGATATGGGGCCAAACTGCACTATCTACTATAGCCCGACGCTGCCATCACGATCATTGCTTCCAAATCAGACGTCGTTCGCTGCTACCAACGCTTTCGCCGGCAACACCGTCCGACGCTGATTGCATGACATTGCCTCATTTGCCACCAGTCACCTGGGCTGGTACTATTCATAGCTGACGGCTTCTACACACATCGAAAGTCAGCAGCCTCTACGACATCGCTTTCTACACTAGACAATAGCATGGTCATGCCTGCGGTCAACTTTGTTTGTTTGCTGGTGGGCGAAACCAATAACTTGTCAGCTTCGTGCTCAGCAGCTTGGCCAGTGGCATCATCATCGTCTCCCTACTAGTGGGCACAAGTCATGATGCCGATGATGCAAAGGGGGTTGCTGACCGAAACATCCGCCATTGCCGATTTGCGCTACCATCGTTCATTCGCCGGGGTTGCTGCCTATCCGCCAACACTGCTATCACAATTTCTATCTCCACCGAACACCTTGTTCATGGCTACTATGAAATAGGGGAGCCATCTACTACCAGTGTTCGTCCATGTTGGGTCGCTGTTGCCACTGCCTATCTTCGCTAGCGTTGTCCGCCGATTGAACGGCCAATTGGATCCGGTCGAACGGCTGGATTCATTTTTTACCTCACTGGATACCTAGTCCGGTCGTTGGAGGAGCGTCGTCGATGCCGGACCAGCCTCCTGCTTTGGCCGTAAAGTGGGCGTGCAGTTTCACCGGCCGATGATCGAATGCCTAATCAGCTCCATTCATCAAGCTTCTTGAAAGTGTGCCGATGTGGTCCCATGCCGTGTCGTGTGGCCATCTTTGCTAGCCGGAAGAACCTGCTGCCCGTCAGCCTCCACTCCTTGCATCACTGCCAATGGCCAGAGGTTGCCCACCAGTTGCTGCCATGCTGTCGATGACCAAAAGCTACATCGCTGCCAACGACTAGACGTTGCTCATCAGTTCGTTGTTCACTTAAATGTCCCCCCATGTGGACGATTCTCCATTCTTTGGTTCATTTAGTGTCCCAACAATATGCCCCCCAGCAGTTGGTCGGAATGGGTAAGCATTCGATGAGATGTGCATGATGATGATCGATGCCTGTAATTTCCAGAGAATCATGAACGTTCTCCGCAATAAGTCCTTTACAATCTAAGCCACCCATTTGAATTTCTGTGCCTTGTGACTTTCTACTTTGAGAAATGTTTGCAAGACCCTTTTTTGTATTTCCATTTTCGGTGCTTGCTAGGCTCAACGGCCACTATTGCTTTCCTATAAAGCTACTATCTGAGGAGAGTGGCTGCTGCCTCTTATCTGTTCAGGATTATAACGTTGCTTTGGCTTTGGATTTCACATTGTTCTTGACAAGTTCTCTTCGGGAACTTATTTTTTGCAATTCTTTTCCACCATTTTGGCTTCACAAGAGTTGTTACGAAGCTTTGATTATCTTCACTGATTTGGCGGTTCTCTTCGAAAACTCCATTTCCACCGTTTTGTCATCATCTGTTGGAAGGGGCAAGGAGAAGGTTGGCATTTACAACACTAGAGTCCTCTGCCATATATTAGTGCTGTCGGGGGCTCCCAGGCTCTGAATGATGCTTCCCCCAGCAAGATGAAAATCAGGGAAGCTTGAGTGTTGGCCTGGGCTTATTGTTGATGCTGCCTAGTTTGCTATTGGTGTGCATCCTAACTATTGGTGGAACTCGGTGTTAGCCGGATGGAGGTGGAGCCCAAATGAACTGTTGGGGAGCAGGCCTAGACATGAATTTGTTAGAGAGGGCACTTGGGCAGACTGAATCTCGTCGAGTCTAGCAAAATCCCAATGGTGCCCATCCCTCTTGCAAACCGTGAGGTCAAGATTTTGCACACTAGTTGACAAGGCATGGTTCGAGCGGCAACTCTCCTGAACCAGAGTGCATCTAGCACAAGAGCTGAATAGACGTGAGCCCGAGTGAACCAGCCTGTGTAATCTGCGAGCTGGCTAAGTAGGCTCATATATATACCCTATATTTCAATTTCTATATGTTGTATTTTTCACTCTTGTCTCAATCTCTTATGAAAGGCATGATTTCTTTCATTCTGCAGAATACTTGTTAAACTGCCACTCTTGAACCATTTCATTGATTTTTTTGGTGGCTCACTTGACAAATATGGATCCCAAGGATAGAGCTGCTGCTTCATCTTCTGTTGTGTCCCTCGATTGTGTGGACTTCAGAGATTCTCCTGTAAGAGTGGAAGAGTCTAGCAATGTCCCTTGCAATATTGATCCGGTCTCTTCAAGAGAGCATGATGTGAATGACCAAGATGAAGCAACATCAATGCAACCTACGGTGGAAAGTTTCATCCCAAATCCTCTCGCCACTGAAGCGATTCTTTCATTTGATGTTATCCTTGAATCAGATGTAAGAGTATCAGAAGATGGATTAGAAGAAGGAGAGATCCTTGTTCTACCCCAGTTCAAAGGGGAAGTTCATATTGCAACCCAATGCCAAGGAAAAATTCTTCTTGTGCCACAACACCAAGATGAGGTTCCTATTGTGCTGCCATGCCCAGAGGAAGCTCATATTGAGGCCCAGTGCCAAGGAGGAATTCATATGGCACTAAAACACCAGTCACAACAAAAGTGGAAGAAGCAAAAGAAAGGTGGTGACCCTGACCTTCAAAGTGCTATCCATTATTATTAGGTTAAGGAGATAGACAGGGGATTCTTTGTTTAGCTGAATCCAGAGCTCCCAAAGCAAACGCTTCCCAATTTTGATAGCGATATCCCAGGTCATTCTCCAATACATCACTTTTCCATGATAAATATGAAGAATAAAGAAAGCTCTTTTGCTCTTCACTCTCAACCTTGCTTTATACATAGAAAAGATGTTGAGAGCGCCTATCTTTCTGCCAATGCCTTTGCGTACTATGATGAGAAGGACCACTTTGATGGCTATTTCCTATCTCCCATTAAAGAGATGTTGTATCCTCATGAATACTCTGTGTAGACCCCTCTCTAGAGGGCAACAATTCTTGAGGGTTATAAGTTTGTTACTGATGGAGAAAGAGGCCGATTCAAGGGTGGTTTACCAAAGAACAATTTCTTTAAACCTTGGGCAGAGCAGATAGTAGCGACGCACATAAACATCCTTTGTCAGGCTGGCATTTATGATGTGATTCTATGCACTCACAATCCATTCCACTGGCACATGGAAGTCATGTGTGGCTTCATTCAGTTCTGGTCTACAACAACCAATTCCTTCCATTTTCCTTGTGGTGAGATAAGCATCAAGCTGTGGGACCTTAATGTCGCCTGTGGGTTGCATATCATCGACGAGCCTTTTGATTTGTACCTCCCACCAAATGAGGATTTTAGAGAAGGTAGCTTAGGTTATCGCATCTTGAACATAATGAGTAAGTTAAGGCAGTCTGGCACTAAGCTTTCCTAGATAGGTTGGGCACAACTGTTCGAAAGGATTTCCAATCCCAACACTCGAAAATGTAGGATGCCAGCATCTGAAGATTGGGAAAAATGGAATATTTAGGCTGATGGAGCTCTTTTAGGCAGTATCACCCCAGAGGAAGAATTAGTTTTATTCCTTATGCTGTGGCTTTCTGTTATTATCTGTCTTTTATCAGTGCATGATCATTGCATTAACCCCTTATGCTTAATGTCGGCTCTTCAGCTTGCCGAAGGTAAGAGACCATCCATGGCTCCTCGTGTGTTGTGCAATATCTGTCGTGGGCTAAACGACATGGTCTTACACCATTCTGGTTCAGTCATGTGCACTACTTACTTCCCAGTCCACTTCTTTATAGTCTGGTTAGGACTTTATTTTCCCAAGATTTATGGGGTTGACTTGCCAACTCAATTGCCTAGTGAAGGCTTATTATTAGGGAAGTTTTTGACCACCATTTTCAGGAACATACAATTTGATGAAGTGACAGATCGGTTAGTTAAGCTACACAAGTTTTCTCAAGAGATGTTTTCACTTGCTCCGGTCAATAATCCTTTGGGATTTGAGGTGAAAGGCAAGGAGGAAACCTTTGGAAGATTAATGATTTCATTCTTTCTTTGCAGGCTTGCTTGCTTCCTCTTTGGGAAGGCTCCAAGTTTTGGGTTGAACCATATTTTCCGAATCATTTTGCCAGGCAATTTGGTTATGACCAAGAAATGTTGGGTCATGTCATATTTATATCTCGAGAAGAGCCTATAACAAGAGTTGGTCCAGCCTAGTGGTACCCACTGTCATTCCATTTTACCTCTACATTTCGAGATTATGACATTTTCTTGCCTGGTCAGGCCTGAACAGTTCATGTGACCAAGGACTATGCCTAGTGGTATAGCACCAGTGGGGGCAAAATCAGCAGGACGATGCCCCCTAATTGTGATATGTTTGCTTACCATCCATTGGCATCCTCCTTCGTACTTGACATGATCGATAATGTCTTCTTAGGAGTGCAATGAGCCGTGGATTTTGAGACGCCATCCACTTTTCTACAAAAAGTTTTATGGTTGGATGAACATTGACCTCGTCAAGACATTCATTGCACTGATCGTAGTCACATTGGGTGGTGGGGTTATGGTGAGCAGATATACCCTCATGGGTGAGAAGATTTGGACAGAGCCAATAACTCCTAAGCCGGCTATTCTTCAGCCGGCTCCTTATGTCCCTACAGATTATGCTGAGCAAACTGCACCGATCAATGTGCTCCTTTTAAGGGAGGAGATGACCAAAGCAGAAGCTGATGTAGAGGCAGGGTTGGAACAGTACTTGGTAGATTGTACTCCAGTACTATTCCGTGGTAAGGCTCCTCGGGTTTTAGTTCCTTTAAGAATAACCTCGTCTCAAAAGAAAGGGACTAAATCTATTAGTGCTGCTGGAAAGCAGGATGAGGAGGAAAAAAGTAGCCGAGAATTATCTGAGGCTCCTCCCCTAAAAGTGACCAAAAGTATGATCTCGCACCGCGAAGTAGCTCCTTCGGTTCCAGCTCTCAAGAAGAGTATAATTGCAGTAGCGGGTGAAGAAGCTCTTCTTCTAGTCATCAAGAAGAGCAAGAAGACGACAACTAATGAAGAGGTTCCTACTCCAACTGTCAAGAGCAAGAGGGTGGTAGCTAATGATGAAGTTCTTGTTCCAGCCATCAAAAGGAGTAAGAAGGCGATAGCCATTGAAAGGGTTCTTGCTTTACAAAAAAGAACACTGCTTCCACGATTTCCACCAGAGATCGAAGGAAGAAGGCCAAAGTAAGTCGGAAAGTGCCTAAACCTCTTCCTGGGAGCATGCTTTCTTGTGAGACAACTCCTTATGCCCCGTCATCTTCCAGACCCATTGAGGCATCAGAGCAATTGGTAGAAGGTAGCGGGGCATCTGGTGGGGAAGATACCAAGGCTATTGCTGCTGAAGGTATTCTTATGGAGATGCATACCAATCAGACAGATGCTATCAGTGCATTAGTAGGAGACCAGAGAGAATTGTCACCTGATCTCTTCAATTTGTATGAGGTGATTCATCATCTTGGTGACATCCCTTCTCCTCTTTCTCCATTGTCTCTACACCTTCTTCATCTAGAAAGACCTCCAATTGAGGAGGAGGTTACTTCAGCAGAGATCCCATTTGTGTGTACTACTTCCATAGTTGTTCTTGAAAGAGAAGTGGATAAGGCTACTCCTGATCTTGAGGATGAACATGCCGTAGGCAAAACCTTGCCCTCTGCTCTCGAGGCATTGCAGCAGACTGATGATAATGCTTATGAATCATGTAGGGAAACACCCGAAGTATTGACATCCCATTTTCATGTTTTACTTAGTGAGGATTTTCTTTAGATGCTGTCTTCCGCTAGCATTAAGGCAACAAAGGAGCTAACTAGGGTTCAATAGGAAAACTTAGAAAATGAAGTCCAATCGTTTTGCTCAGATTTTGCTAGAACACTACAGAGCGCCTCTTCGCCTAATGCAATTGCGAGTTTAAAAGATCATTTTCTGTTCTGTGCTGAAGGTATAGAGAGGCTGGCCGATGACATCTCTTGTTTGTTAGCCATCTTCAAGCAACTCGAGTCTTTTTAGCAAGTGTGGGAACAGGCTAAATTAGGTGCTATCCTAAGACTTCCTACTGAAGCCATTACCACCAAGGAAGTTAAACTTGCAAATCTACGTGCTAAGATTGAGGAGAAATTGCCAGTCGCAAGTATAGCTTTGGAGCATCTTTCATCTCTTCAAGCGGAGTTGACCTCTTTGAGAGAAGATGTTAGAGCAAACAAAGATCTCCTTGAAGTCCTCCAGTTGGAGTTTCACCAGTTGAGTCATCATTTATCCTTTTAAGAATCTCTTGTTGCTTCCAAGGAGAAAAATGAAGCTGAAGGTTTGGAGGCCATCAAACACCTAAAGGAAGAAGTGGTTGCTTCCCAATAGGCAGTGGTGACAACTGTGGAGACTTTAAAAGAGTTGAAGTCATCTCCAATTGTGAGCCCGAGGGCTACTCAAGCCTTGAAGACAGCGGAGAAGCAATTCAGCCTTTTGAAGGAGTCTATTTTAACTGCCTTAACTCACTTGTAAACTTCTTCTATGTACGAGAATATTATATGCTAATGAATGTGCAGCTTTAGCATCTTTTTCTCACAACACCTAGTTTCTTGACATGTTTTTATTTCTTATTCTGGCAATTTCACTTTTGCACGTGAATTGAATTGCTTGAGAAACATGTGCAGGGAATGGGGAGGGAGGAGCAAATGCCCCCAGCATCTGCTCCTTCCCAGCTCATGTATAGTAACGCTTTAGGAAATGCCCACTAATGGGCAATTCTCCTATACCATTACTATTTACAATCTGATATGAACCATTAGCATAAGCCTCTTGCACAACATAAGGGCCTTCCCATTTGGGTTCAAATTTGCCAATTAATTTACCACCTGCCATTATTTCAGTCCTTAATTTGAGAATTAAATCACCCGGGCGATAAGCTTGGTGTTTAACCGATTGATTATATGCCTCGGCCATGCGGGCTTGGTATATCTCAATTCTTTGTTTGGCTCAAAACCACTTTTCATCCAGAGCGTCGAGCTCTTTGAACCGCAACTTGGCTTGTTGGTCAGTTGTTAGCTCCGAATGTGTTGCCACTCTAAGCGATGACAACTGCACTTCCAGGAGCAAGACTGTCTCTACCCCAAACACCAAAGACTAGGGGGTTGCATTAGTTGCTGTCCGATGAGTGGTACGATAAGCCCAAAGTGCCTCTGGCAATTTGAGATGCCATTGACGCTTATTCTTACCTATCATTCTTCTCATGATCCTTAGGATTGCCTTGTTGAATGCTTCTGCTTGGCCATTCCCTTGTGGATAATATGATGTAGAGAATACATATTTGATGCCTTGCTTTCGACAAAACTTTTCCATTTCCTCGTTCTTGAATGGAGTGCCATTGTCCAACATAATTTAGCATAGATTACCATATCGATACAAAATCTTAAATTTAATAAATTTGATTACTTCTTTGGCTCTGACTCTCTTATATGAGTTAGCTTCTGCTCATTTGTAGAAGTAATCGGTTGCAGCCAGGATATAGGCATGTCCCTTGGAAGATAGGGGATTGATTGGACCAATGATATCAAATCCCACCATGCAAATGGCCAAGAAATGTTTGTGGGTACTAATTCTGAAGGTGGTATGTGCCAGAATTCCCATGGAGTTGACATTGAAGACATGATTTAGCAAATTGTAATGAGTCTGAGGCCATAGTAGGCCAGTAATATCCCAAGCATTTGATCCGTCTATGTAATCTTTGACCAGACAGATGCCTGCCACATTTGCTAGAATGTGCTTGCATGAGTGCATATTGGATCTCCTCCCCATTAAGATGATGGAGCCAAAGTCCATCATATGACTGACGATACAGTGTATTATTGAAATACACATATCAAGCAACTCTTTTTCTTAGAGCTAACCTTTCTTGCGAGTTCTCCGGGAGAATTCTGTATTGTAGGTAGTCAATGTATGGGGTTCGCCAATCATCTGCCATCAGTTCCATATAGGCTATGTATTCTACTCACTTAGTGGTCTCTCCCTCATATGAGTCAGGAATGTGGCTTCATTGCTCAACTTTGACAACGACTGCTTGGCCTCTAGTGATGGCTAGAGCGGTTGCCAAATTTGCCAGAGCATTAATAATGGTATTTTCAGTCCTTGGGATATGTCCAATGCTAACTTGAAAAAGTTGATCCAATAGCCCTTGCGCAATATCATAATACCGACACAAATTGAGCTGGCGAACTTTGTATTTAGTGCTTAATTGTCAAACCACTAGTTCCAAATCGCCAAAGATGTCTAATTTTGTGATCCTGAAGTTGAGGGCAATTTGAAGTCCTAGGACTAATTCCTCATACTCTGATTCATTGTTGGTGTAATTCTTTCCTAAGTAGAAAGAATACGGAAGAATGTCTCTCTGGGGTGAGATGAAGATGATTCCAACCCCAGCACCAACAACTTTGGCAGCCCCATTGAAGTACATCTTTCAAGGCGTATTGGCTTATGCAATGAACACTTCTTCATCTAGCAAGTCTTCTTGTACCACAACCTCTTCATCGACTAGATGAGCTGCCAAGAAGTCATCTAGAACTTGTCCTTTCACCATTTTTCATAGGATAAAGATGATGTCAAATTCTAACAACAATAATGACCACTTGGCCAACCATCCCGACAACATGGGATGGGTAATCAAGAACTTGAGTGGATCTGCTTTAGAAATTAATTAGATCTCACGAGCAAGGAAATAATGCCTTAACTTTTGGGCTATAAACACTAAGGCAAGGCATATTTTTTTGATTGAAGAATAATTGCATTCTGCATCGATCAACCAACGGCTAAGGTAATACAATGCTTGCTCTTTTCCTTCTTGATTTTCTTATGCGAGCAATGCCCCCAGTGATTGCTCGTTCGTGGAGATGTACAAGATAAGTGGTTTACCCTTGGTTGGTGTGGCCAAAACCGACGAATTGCAAAGTAATTCTTTGATGGTATCAAAGGCTTTTTGGCAAGCTTCATCCCAAACAAAGTCTACATCCTTCTTTAGTAGACGATGAAATGCCTGACATCTTCCTGCTAAGTTGGCCACAAACCTTCTGATATAAGATAACTTTCCTTGTAAGCTCCTTAGGTCATCTATATTACTTGGGGGAGGCATGTTTATAATGGCCTCTACTTTTTGTGGGTCTACCTCGATTCCTTGATGATGGATGATAAATCCCAAGAACTTTCCTGACCCAACTCCAAATGTGCATTTGAGTGGGTTCATGCGCAGCTTGTTTTTCCTGAGCCGTACAAAGACGGTGCATAGATCCAGACGGTGCTGATCGTAGCCGTTGGATCTTACCACCAAGTCATTGAAATAGCATTCAACATGTTTATGAAGCATGTCATGAAAAATAACTTGCATAGCTCTTTGGTAAGTCGCTCTTGCATTTTTTAATCCAAATGGCATAACTTTGTAGCAAAAGACACCCATTGGAGTGCAAAATGCTGTGGAAGCCTCATCTGCTGGCGCCATCTTGATCTGGTTATAACCAGAGTAACCATCCATGAACAAGAATGTGTCATAAAGTGATGTGCTATCGATAAGGAGTTCCATATGTAGTAGTGGGAACTTATCCATTGGACAGGCTTCATTGAGATTGCGAAAATCAGCACAAACTTGTATTTGCCCATTCTTTTTCTTCACCGGGACAACACTAGAGAGCCATCTCAAGAACTTGATTTCTCAGATGAAGTTGGCTTCCAGCAATTTTTTGACCTCATTAATGATCTGTTGCTCCAATTCAGGTCTAAACTTTCTCAGCGCTTGCTTTACTAGCCGTTTGCTTAGGGAGATATGTAAAGAATGCATGGCAATATCTAGATCTAAGCTAGGCATTTTTTAGTATGTCCATGCAAAAACATCTTTGAATTCCCTGAGGAGACTCATTAGCAGTTGTTTTTCATGTTCCGGCAAAGATTTAGCAATAAAGGTAGGTTGTTTGTCTTCGTCCGTACCCAGATTGAACTCTTTAAGCTCATTGATTGTTGGTTGTCCACCATCTTCAAACCCCGGTGAAGCTGCACCACAAGTTATTTCTTCTAAGGAAGAATCAGAGTTGTCATCTTCTTCTTTTTCTAAATGGTTAGGGTTTGGCTCATGATCGAACCAATGAGTCTCACTTGACATTCTCAACCCTGATTTGGGGATTAATGGGTCATTAACGACTTCTTTGTTGTTTGTATCACCAGGTCCCTCCAAGTTTCTTTACGATTCTTTATCATCAGACTCAAATTCTTCCTCTTCTCTAGATGCATAGTGAGAGGTGGAAACCATGTAATAATGTGCAATTATTGTTGGGGTAGATGACATTTTTGACGTCTTGGACTCAGTAGGAGCTAACTGGCAGTCCCACATAATGGGACCGATAGTCGACCAGATACTCACATAGGAGCAATCCGAGGTGTACTCCTCGTCACTGTCTACGTCAATATCATTGTCCGCACTAAGGCCAGACTGAACCCCTAGATACCGGAGACCTTTTAATTTTCTATTAATCGGAACTGGGATAAGCGGACCGGTTACCGACATATAAGATTCATTAGGATAAATACCGAGAAGGTCGATCATCCTTCTGCATCCCTTGCTGAATTTTTGAAAATTCGTAGCAGATAGACGTTTCTTGGTAAGAAGATTAGAAGTACGACATTGTCCATAGGGCAAGCCCATCTCTTTAAATAGTAATCTTCCTCTTTCTGCTTGGGATTGTGGTTCAGGTTCTTTGGCCCGAATGATTTCTGACTCGGCCAATCAAGTCAGTGGCCAATTGTATTTTACCAACATAGATTGTAATTTCCCTCCTCTAATCTCCCATTTACTGCTTTTGGTGCTAAGATTGGAGGATGCCTCTTTCTTTGCTTGACTGGTGTTCCCAGTGTTGATCTCAAACTGCAAAGACTGTATTGGCTTTGAGATTACTTGGGAGAAGCTTAGCACTAAAGGTGACGGTGTTGGAGGAGTAGTTGTTGTCCTCTTTGAGCCTGGGGTGTTGATTTGGAATCGGGTGTTTTTAACTGGTACTGGATGTAGTGATGTATAAGCTTGCAAAGAGTTGGAGACTTGATTCTCATAAAATCCAGCTGGTGAAGGTATGGCTTGCCCCCGACCTATTGATGGCCTGGCCGATCATCCTCTGCGTCCTCTTCCAAGTGGTCTTGGCATCGACATCTCAGCCTGAATGGTGAAAGATTATGGAGTTGGGGAATTTGCAACTGGCTATCTGGAGCACTTCTAGCTCTTTTATAAGTTTCAACTTGTCATCTTGTGAAATGCCTATTGCAATTTCAAAGCGTGAAGCCATTTGTGGCGGAATCACTGGGGATGGGACCGCCTGTGGAGGTATAGCCTATGATGAGGGTCTTTGTGATGTTGACCCTTGTCTTTTAGTAGTAAATGGTTGTTGCCTTCTATTTATGGTCGGCTTGACCAATTCTTTTATCTACTCCGGTTCATTTGGTGCCAACTCATAATATTGGGCTTTTAAGAAAAATGCCTCTAAAATCGTGAATGGTCTTACATCAGCTGAGATGTGCCTCATTATGCCATCCTGGTAAAACTTAAAGCATTGGTGCACCGTGGATGCTACAACTTGGTATCGATGCAACCATGGCCTCCTAAGCAACAAATTATAGGATGTTAGTGCATTGATGACATTACAATTGACTTTTGTGGGGAATCCTTGAATATCAAAACTCAAGGTGATAGTTCCCATAGTCTTCTAACTCTCCTGGTTAAAGCCTTGAATCACCAGAGTGCTGCTTTTGAGAACACATGGGCACATGCCAATACGCTTCAGTACTTTAAGTGGGAGAATATTTACCGCAAATCCTGGATCCAGCATAATGCGGTTAATCCTCTCTCCAGATAAATTGCCACTTATAAACAATGGGAGATTATGTTCTGCATTTCCAAGCAATAAGTCATCACCTATGAAAGTGATGGTTTGGTTACATTCAACTGTATTAGCAACCTCTGCCAGGTATTGGTACTTGATGGACTCATCTAGCAGTGCATTTATGAGTGCTTGCCGAGACACTTTAGAGAGCTGAAGTGCATCGTATATGCTTAATATCGTCAAAATTCTACGCAAGTGAGCAACAAAATCATAATCTGGCTTATTTGTTAGTTCTGGATCATGCCTTTCTTCAACAGGGGGACAAGGAATTCTAGACACTGGCTCTTCTTGCATTGGCACCTTTCCTTTGTCCTGAGTTATGGTCTTCCCAGATCATAATACGACCATTGTTTCTGGTGACTCAGATGCCTCCTGTGGAGCATTCTCTTCATTTGGCACAACATTGGTCATGTTGTAAGATACCTCCATAGGTTCTGATGATTCCCAGATCAGTAGCTTAAGCAGTCTAGGAAATGAAGTAGGCATTTATTTGGGCAATGGAAAGGCCTTTCCCAATGCGATGATGCATTCCCATATCATGAGCCTTTCTTCTCGCAATACGGGGCAATAAAGGCGAACATTGTACTATCTCAAGGTGAAATCATACAGATATTCCCCTTTAAGAAGGTGAATTCCTCATACTTGTGCTTTAAAGAACTGAGAGGTGTAGTCATGGAATCTATGTACCTGAATGATTTGGCTAACAATGTTGCGATCCACTTTAGGGCATTGCTATTGCCAGCCAATCAAAATGGAAAGCTCCTGATCGCATATGCCTCATTTTGTGACATCATTCGCACTAGGGCTTGATACTAGAATAAATGTTTGGTCGTGGCCTTGCAGCTTTCTTTGAATAACTTCATCATGGGCCATCCTAAGTAACGGATTTGTTTAGTTTCTGGAATGGCCATTAAAATAGGGGCCCTCATGTAGTGCAAGTATTCAAAGACCCTCGCAACGTGCAATTTGATGAACACCTGTTCCTTTGGTTGGTCATCCATTGCTCTCATTTTCTTCTTTTTGGCTTGATCAAATGCCTCTATGAAGTTAGACTGCACTTGATGGTGGAAATAGGCCCTTTTTGCCAGGCAAAGATGGATTTTTTCTGCCTCTAGGCGAGCAAGCGATTGTGGATCGCTCCAAGCAGCGTCCCTCCATTTGTGAACATAATTAGTTGTGTTCTCACCCTAATGTTGATCCTAGTTAACAAGAGACTTCCTAATTCCTTCCTTCCTTTTGGAAAGGAAGCATAGCAGAAACATATCTTGTAAGGGGACCCAATCTTTGGCACCCTAAATTGCCTGAGTTTGGAACCAGTTCTTCTTCACTTCCGAGGAGAGTGAGCTTTGAAATTTTTTATACATCTTTGCGAGGTCTGAATTTTCTTCATAGCACTCATCAGCATAGCAGAGGAGTTGTGTGACTGGTGAATCACCAACATTGAATATGGTGAAACCTTGGCATCAGTGCTTCCTTTAGCGGTCGCGCCTTCTACGAGAGCGTTCTCGCTTCTTGTTTGGCTGTCTAGTAAAGGGTTCTCCTTCGCCAATGTGATAACAAGGCGCCATCATCGGATATTCAAATATACTATCCCCATCATAGCTTGGGTCATCCCCAGTTTCCAAGTCTGGCAAATTATCCCAAAATGTTGTTCATACTTCGTCTACAGCTGACGAAAACAATAGCGATAGCTCCCAAGCATAGAGCTCTGGACATCCTTGAAAAAGGTAGGCTCTTTCCTTCATTTTCCCTATCATATTCTTGTAGAAGGGTTTAAGCCTCTCAGGCTGGAGGTAATCCCCAATGATATACGGCTGGAACCATGACGGCCAGCGGTGTATCCTTTTAGGATATGGAAATAAGTCCTTCAGATGCTCTTCCATTTC
>JAYJMB010049198.1:8182-75620 GCA_036873735.1 Pouteria campechiana
GCGAGCCCTTGTTAGCCGTGAAGGTCACGTCATGTAACCATTTCACACTGTTGCAACTTGCATGTGGAATGCGAGCCTTTGAAAGTTGGATCTGACACACGTGAAAACACACCTCCGAGAGTGGGGTAGGGAAAGCAGCAGTTTCCTAACCACATGATACATGCGATGATCGCTCTTGCTTACCCAACCAGAGCCTGAAATAACTGGCGACTGTGTGATAACAAAAAGAAGACGAATGAAATATTAATTCGCATAAATTTTGCTTTTTTTTTTATCAAAATATGTAAATTTCACATATAATATCTACTTTATACGTAAAATAAATCATCAATCGTAACTAAATTTTCATCTAATTTAAATTAGATATATAAATAGTAGAGGCTATGATGCTTATTCGGCATATTCTCGTGCTACAGGCAGGTCCACTGAGCGTGTAACTTGCACATGGGTAGGCCTGCGTATGAATTCGATAATCAGAGGGCTGAGAAGCCACGGGCTATTTTTATTGCTTTTTATCTTAGTACAGATTGTAAAATAAACTTATAACATAGGTTTAGACTGCATGAGACGATATTGAATTAATTTAATATTTAAATATATCAAAAAAATTCGTCAAAATAAATTTTTAATACAATTTTTTTTTCCACGCGACCGCCGCCAGCGGCCTCCAAATCCCCGGCACATGGCTTCCTAGCGTCTCCTTACAAAGCGAATCGCAGGGAATCCGCCTGCTCGTCTGATTTTTCTTTCCAAATAAATGTGAATATTCCTTCCGGCCCGTACTAACCTAGAAAGGACTTCTCTTGGCTTGACTTCCTTCTCAAAGCCTTCGGAAGTGCATTCCTTATCTAGGATTTAAAGGTTTCGAAGGGTTTAAGAGATCTTCATGGCGCTTCGATGCGATTTCCTGCCCTCATCATCATCGCTGACTGTAAATTATCCCAAATTCCCCCCGAAGAAGTCGCATCATTGTCTTCGATTGGAGTTGAATTCAAGCGCTCTCGCTTCATGCTGCCTCCAATCCCATCGCCGATTCCGAGGTGAGAGAAGCGCATCTGGTTTCGGGATTGCCGAATACACGGATTGAATGTAGTTTGTGGTAATTCTTATTTTTAGGTCACAAGGTTGAGTTGGCGAGGAAAGGCGCTGCACGGATCGTTTGCTCGGCGGCGACGAGTGGAGAAGTAATTGAGGTTAGGAGAGAGGGAACAGAGTAGAAGAGAAAATGCCAACTTGATAAGAAAAGAGGCTGAATTGTTGCATACCTTTGTTGATTTGCAGAGTTCGAAGACTGTCCAAGAGAGGAGCGTCTCTGTGGTTCTGTTAGCAGGAGGGAAGGGAAAGCGGATGGGGGTGAGTTTCATTTCTCTTGTTTACTTCGATGATGACGATGATAATAACGCAAACGGTTGACCTAACTAAAGTGTCAAGAGCCTTTAAACGGGTGCTTATTGCGTGGATTAACAGGTGAAAACAAGAGAAGGTCTTGTACTACTCAGTGTGCTCCACAGTTACTAGAGTGATGCAGTGTACTTAATTATTTTCAGCTGTCACTGCGTATGGTGCTCTGTGTTTTTTTAAAATTTCTCCTTCCTCTCTCTCTCTCGTCTGTTCACTAATACCCATGCATAGAATTCCCGTAAACTTACAAGAATACGAATTTGCTCAGAAAAATATAATCTATGAGGGAGAAAAAAAAATCCTGGCATATATGTCAAGGAAATCATAAGACCGAAAGATCTCCACTAATGCCTGTGGTACGGACATCAGCTAAAAGCTACTGAGCTCGAGGCCATACACTTGAAAAAGCGGCATGATAGAAGGGGCATGGCTCAAGAACCACATAAAGGTTTTACATGTTTGTACTATTTTCGAATTAAAGAGCAGAATCATATTATCTTGGTTGAAATTTTCAAACAAAGAAAAATGATGTATTCGTTGGACATTCTTTCTACATCCGACTTTGACTAAAATTTTCGAGTATTATCCAAGAAGGGGAAAGAGGTCAGTTGCATTCAATATTTAAGGATTTTGGACATCTTTCTAGACCTGATTTCGAATGGAACATTTTATTAGATTTGTTAGAGTGGATAGCCTTATCGTGTTTTTAGCCTTACCATGTGTTTATTTATTTGTAATCTGAAGAAAAAAAAAAACAGAGAAAGCAACAAGAAAGGAAAAGGAAAAGGAAAAAGAGAAGAGGACTGTACATGTGCTGATTTCTTAAGCCGTGGAAACTTTTTCTCCTGCTTCTAAGCACATGGCCTGTTTTCTCCAACTGTTAAGCATATGACTGTACTTAGAGAGGCTAGTTTTTGTTATGTAGGTACTTATTTCCAACTACTACATTGGTGGGAGGTTGAACCATCAGTACAGATCCTAGACCTGGATAATTCAGGTTTATATCAAGTAGTCAGCTAGCATAAAATTTAGGCCACATCATGACAATTGACCATTTCAAACTCACCATTGATAAGGCAGAAGAAAAGAGTTGAGGAACTATTGTTTAAATTAGGATGTAATAAGAGAATACTCAACAGCTGATTATTATTTAAAATCTGGTGGTAAAATAATTGTTAGGCGATCCCAATCATTTCAGATTAAGCTTGAGTTTATTATGTTGATGACAATGAACATGTTTTTAACCTAGCTCAGAAGTATGATGGTTATGGCAAGTAAAAAAAAGAAGATTAATCAGTTGATGCAACAAAAATTACATACCAGCTACTGATGTTATGCTTGAATATAGATACACAAATATTTAGCTTTAACATAGGTGTCATTTGCATCCAATGTCCTTTTTAAAAAGAAAAAAAGAAAAAAAAAAATCTGTTGACATTCCTCCAGCTTGACTTCTATTTCCAATCATTGCTAATAACTAGCTTATCAGAGATTCATATGTATCATATTGCTGTTAAATTAGCTTTTCTAGATGTATAAACATCTTTATCAACTTCTTCATATTGAGTTTGAGATACAAGGGAAGAAAGTTATTAGCCTCATCAAACTGTTCTAATTGCACAAGTGGTCCTTCAGTTTTACCATCTCACCTCCTGACTTTCAAATTGTAGACAATTCAGAATTGCTACATCTAAGTGCTGCTCCCACCCCATTTAGTCTTGCTTCTTGTGATTCTTAGTAACCTACTGATTGATTGATGACTTTTGTCTGAGTGACTTGCGGCATCGGCCATTTTTTTCTGGTTTTAGAGTATGTTTTTGAAGTTGGCAATGTTTTGGCATACCTATTTACATGTTTATTTTCCTCATCCTTTGTTCTTTTGCCTGCGGGATAATGACGCTTGTTTATTTATGAAATAGGCAAGCATGCCAAAGCAATATCTTCCACTTTTAGGCCAACCAATTGCTTTATACAGGTAAATTGTAATAGAGTATGTATCCATTTTCTCTTTTAGTGGTAACTTTTTTCATTGGCATGAGTATTTGTTATTCTGTTGTTGTAGTTTCTTCACTTTCTCTCGCTTGGATCAAGTGAAGGAAATCATTGTAGTATGTGATCCATCCTACAGGGACCTATTTCAAGGTTTGTAAGTCTTTGGTTTCCATCTCATGCAAGTATCGCACGTCTATTTTCTTTACTGTATAATCTTTTTGCTATACTTGATCTATTTAGGATAGTTTGGTATTTTCAACCTTTATCCTCAGCCCTTCCAATATGTGTTGTGAACTAAAAGATGAAACTAGATTGTGGCGTTGGCATGCTTGCTAGATAAATCTAGTGCATAAAAACTTGTTCCTTGCTTTTCACTGTTCAAAAACTTGGAAATTTATCCAAACTTCTGAATCTTAATCTTGCATTGATGAATTGTTTCACATCATACTGCAGATATATCCTTTTCTATCACTAACTCTCGTCTTTTGTAAATATTCTCAGATGCTAGTGTGAATATCAATGTTGACCTGAAATTTGCCATTCCTGGGAAAGAAAGGCAAGACTCTGTTTACAATGGATTTCAGGTGCATAATGGAAAATCTTGGATCCAACTGTCCTTTATTACATTTCCTTCAATTGTGTGATGGTGATTTACCTATATTACCTGCAAAATTTTTGATCCTCCATAGTTTTAGTTGGAGCTGTTTGAAAGACTCATTTCTTTTTGACCCTCCATATTTTTAGACGGACCTGTTTGAAACATTCTCATTTCCTTTGTATTCACACACAACGATGCTTGGAGAAGAGTGAGCAGCAAGTGAGGGGATGGAGATGAAGAATATCATGCATTTTCATGCTATTGAAAGGCCCATGTGGGATCTCATCATTTCTAGTATATGACTATGTCATAATAAAAACGGCCTTATAACTATGTCACATACATAGAATATCCTCTTATCTGTCTATGCTAATGTTTTGGAAGCTACTTCCTCTCATTCACAGGAAATAGATGGTAGCTCAGAGCTCGTATGCATCCATGATTCAGCTAGGCCATTGGTGTCATCTGGACACATTGAAAAGGTTTGCTCAGAGACATAGATGATGCAGTTTTTTCAGATTTTGTTTCCCTTTTCAGCCATTCCCTCTCCTTGACGAGGAACTGGTAACTGTGTCTTCAATAATCAGTCAGATTTCAGTCTTTAATAAGTATGGGCAAAGTTATTTCTTGGATGATAATCCTTAACTTTTTTGCAGGTGTTAAACTATTTAATTCATCAAAGTTTGTGCAGTAGGCAGGGCCTTATTTAGGTTTCTATGTGGGTTTGGGTGTTTTGGATGATTTCTCATCATCCTTAGTTTGTAGTGCTTTGTATCTTTTTTCCTTACTTTTAAAATCATTGGATTGGCATTCAAAAACTCGGATTCTTTTGCTTCCCATTATTAATCTGTAAAACAGTGCACACAGCTTTCTTTTCACACAGCACTGAGGATTTTAAGTTAGATATGCAGTTAGCAGTTCAATATGTTGCATTTTTATCTTATAATACTGATACCCTATCCATTGGTTTTTTTATGTTTAGTCAATTCTTTAGATTCACATTTTCTTCTACTTGTGTATTTAGTCTGCTATTTGAACAAAATTTAAGTAAAAAGAGTGTTCCAGGCACCCTTACTAGTTAGGAGAAGTCTCATCCATTCTTTGTTTGCTGCTAGGTTCTTAAAGATGGTTGGTTGAATGGGGCAGCAGTGCTTGGGGTTCCTGTTAAAGCTACAATCAAAGAGGTAAAATCTCAAATCTTTAGCTGGTGACCTCCCACATATTGAGTTTCTTCACTTGCAGACACTTGACAAACTCAGAAATTCTGTTGTATATGCCCTACAATTAGTCAATCTATCTGAAGGCCTAAATGCCTGGCATTGTTATTAAAAACTGGTTTTGTGTAGTCATCTGCTTGTCAATGGGAAACCGTTGGAAACTTTGCTGTTGCATTTTATCTTTTTGTGGACATACAGTTCTATTTTCTTTTCTCATTTTCCGATCTTTATTGGTACTCAGTGCTTTGGTACCAATAGTAGATGGAGCAGGTGCCAAAGCACTGAAATATCAATAAGCATCTGCTCATAACTTCTGAAATTTTAACATGAATCATCCTGGATTTACGGCATTTCTTATTCACTGGTTTTCTTTTCTCATTTCAATTTATGTTATATTGATGAGATGAACTTTATTAATTATATTTTCCTTTCTCTGTATTTGATTTTACACAGGCTAACAGTGAATCATATGTCATAAAAACTCTAGACCGGAAAACGCTTTGGGAAATGCAGACTCCTCAGGTAACTAGTGCAGATACTTATTTTCATTTGGTTAGGCACGTGTCTCTATGTTATTTATATTTTCATCAGAGACCTGAAGCCCTTTCAATATGTCCATAATCTATATGCAGGTTATCAAGCCCTGGTTGCTTAGAAATGGTTTTGAGCTTGTCTGCAAGTATGTAGCACTCTCTATATAGCATTAACGCGAACCATCACTGTCAATGAATGAATCCTGTTTCACCCTTTTCTATTGTGAAACTATTGGAAACGTTATGATTTTTCTGAACTAAATCTTGATTGTTGGTGGTTATCAAGTAAATTCGACTAGAACTATTCTTCATGTATGTCAAATGAAAGGGGAGAAAAACTTATTGTTTATGTTAATGGAAAATATTCAGGTATTATCTGAAGTTTTATTGCTCATATTTCAGCCGAAAATTACATGCGCATTTGGATAGATGGAAAAGGGATAGAAAAGAGACAAAGTAATATGAAATATGGTGGAAAAGGGAGGGAATGATATGATGCAATTGGTGTAGTGATTGAAAATATAAAGATAAAATAGGTAGGCATTTTGGATGAAAAGATGGAGATTAATAGTTGAAAATATAGGCAATAATAGGGAAAAATAGGGTTATTGAATAGTTACAATGTCACATTACATTGAATGTGGTGTAAAAGGGAGCTTTTTCAACCTCTTTTCCAGGAATCCCTCCCTTCCCCACCCACTTTTCTTTTTCACCCTCTGTTACAAGAATTCCCGAGTCCCCTTTTTCTTTCCACCCTTTTTTACAAGAATCCAAATGCACGCTAGGAAAGTACTTGCGATGGAGGAAATTGTTGTGTTGAATGAGTCCATTACAATTCACAGTCCATGGAAACATTTACCACACGGAAAGCCTACTTTACCAAATCTGCTGGCCCATGTGTTAGTGAAAATGAAGCCAAAAACTATTTGTCATTGCGAACGGAAGGCATTTCAAAATATATGCATGCAAGCATGTGTCAAATCTGCTTAGTTTAGGCTTTACAGTATGACAATGTATCTAGAAATGTTTCTATAGCTAATTTTTATATAGTAGGCTACATTTCAAGACCTCTGTATAGGTGTATAAACAATGAACTTATCAAGATGCTGGTTTTTTTGGTTGATGCACCTGATATTTAAATGGGTATCATTCTTGGTGACAAAAGCTTTTTGTTTTCTGCTGATTACAGTGTGTCACGCAATTCATATATGGTGTCTGGTTAATTCATTTTCCATATGAGGCACACAAACAGTGGAGGTTTTTTTTTAAAAAAAAATTCCTTTTCTTTTGTGTATTGAGCTAACAGAGCTTTATAAGGAAGCTTCATTTATATTGAAGAGAAGCTGGAACATTAAACTCCAGTATTTCAGTATGTTTCTGCAATCATTGCTTTTTATGGCTATCAGTGATTTATAAGTGGTGCACAAGATGAAGTCGGAAATGTGATAGTCAGTTCAAATCTGCTGGATATTGATTAATGTACCATGTTGGTGAGCCCTTGCGATGTAATAAATATTGAGTACACACTGTCAAATTTCAGCAAATTCCTCCATACCAGCAAATCCAGATGTTTTTCTGGTTACATGGGGAAGCATTGAAATATGTCGTGGACTTTCATGACCCTAGCACTCCTAATTGTCTAATTCCACCCAACTGGGTCAATTCTTAATGTTTTCCATGGCACAGAATTGGATGAGTGGTAGACTGCTTTGTCAAATATGTTTACATTTTTCCTTTTCAGTTTTTGCAAAATTTAAATATTCATGGATGGTTAGTCTTCTCTACAGGCTAGGTCTTGAAGTCACTGATGATGTGTCCATAGTGGAACACATAAAGCATCCGGTTTTCATTACTGAAGGATCTTATACAAACATCAAGGTAGCAGAAATCTTTTTTTATTTTAGAAGTTGGGCACCATAGGCTAATAGTTATACTGTATTTGTGAAACCATTTTCTTGCGTTATCATTTGCTATGAATACTTCTGCTCTGACATCATATGCAAAAAAGGTGAAAATTTCTCGAGGGGCCTGACTATTTTATTTGTGTTCCAAATGTACCAAATTAGGGGTGGCTATACAATCTTTTACTTGTATTTAATAATTATGAGAATCTTTTTTGTTGATTTTAGATCATTAATTTTTTTGTTTCCATTATTTTAGTTTACATATATGCATGGTATACTTTTTCTTGCATGCCTGGCATACATATTTTATCATTAAACGTTCCATTATTTTTAGGTCAGACACATCCCAGACTCTGTAGTTTTCGGGTTATGAACCATCATGAATCAGTTCATTTATTTGAGCTGGTTAGGATCAGACAACATGCACCCAACATTTAGGTTGGTGGCATGCCCATTTATCAATGGCTATACTCTACAAGTGTACCTTTTTTTTTCCCATGTTTATTTACATTTCAAGGAACCGTAATGCCTATGCTAGTTCTCTGTTTCTTGCAGGTTACAACCCCGGATGATTTATTGCTTGCAGAGAGGATACTGAAAACTGATGCTAACAGAAAAATTCCAGTCCCTGCACAATAGTTCTCATATTCATTGCAAGTTTTGGGAGAAAAGCAAACAAAGGAAAGACCTATTTCTGCCAAAAGTTGTGTAAGGTATTCAGAGCTGGCCAATGCCATCTTTGAAACGAAAATTGTTGAATTTTGTCTATAACTGTCAGAAAGAGGCTGAGTAGTGTCATAACTTCCCCCCATCAACAGCTTTAATTCACCCTCATTTTCAGTCAATTCCATTGTGCTTAGAAATTGAAGTTTTAGGTTTCTCTATGACAATAATTATTGCCGAAGTACCAGAGTGGAGTGACCCTAATGAAAGTCTTTGTAAATCAATGATGGAAATTGGAAACACGTTCTTGAAAGGCCATAACAAAACCATAGCTTTCACTTGATCAGATTCCTAGAGGCGGGAGTAATCTTTCGGAAGTTTGTCATTTCATGGTGTTATGCTGCTAACTATACTACAATCATCTGCAAAACCTTACCTTATACTTTCTATATAAAAATGTCAGAGAATTAAACAAACATTCAAAATCTCAATACATGCAGAAGAGACATGACTAATTCAGGCCTTGTTTATTGGATTCTTGGTGATAAACTGGTCTTCGTTTTGTCAGTATTGTGTTGGCGATAATTAGATGTTGTACTTAACTGCATAATCTCTTGAAACGTGAATTCATTATTTAACGCAGTCAAGATGTCTATTAAAAATTGTTATGAGAAACTCTAAGGCATTTTACTCGTCTCAGATATCTGCCATTGCAGCAGGCAGATATCTATCATGCCATTGTCGTTAATCATAACAGCTTAAGAGCCTCAGTGCCTATGCTTCACTTCTCTAAGGAAACTTACACCAACAAGCAGCTGAACAAGGCGGCGAATTTTTTAAAGCCTCAATAATTTCCATTAGCTCTTCTACTCTCTTCTATGTTAATAAGATGCTAAAAATGGCTTGGACTCATGTGAAAGGCAAATAACGAGTAAAAATGGGTGACTATGCCTGAGCCTATTTTGTGAAGCTAATGGGCATTCATGGGCTATCTATAGGGCAACCAGGAAATTCTGTTTTAATGTCTTCAACATAGAATGCCATCTTTTCCCAACACACTCAGCACAAACTTAAGATCTAAAACGCTAGAAAAAAATACATATCTTTCCACCTTTTTTTATTTTATTTTATCCCTATAAAAATTTGATAGTTCCTGATAGTAAGAAACAGATGATCGACCAATTGCAGTTGTTTTCCTCTTGATGGATGACTCGACCTGGAGATAAAATTTACAGAAAAAAAAAAATAAATGAAACAATTACTAGGAAACTGAGATCTCCAACTCAATTCTCTTGTTTTCTGATTCTGTTTTCCATCATTTTGGTTTCCCACAATGCCCAAACCATAAGTGGCGCCTGTGAACACGGTTTCTTTGCTTGATCTGTTTATATAAATAAAGAAAGTTACTATATGATTTAAATTTCAACAAAATTAAGATAAAATGAAATTTCCGGTAAAAAAATAAAATTGCTCCAACCACCTACTTTGACTTCAGAAGGCTTGGTGGTTTTCCAACACAGAAGTCCACTGCAACCTGGTCCTGATTCATATTCCCTGCAGATACACATTACTAATTAGCAAGCAATACTCATACACACCACAACTGTGTGCACGCACACACACAATACATACATACTTACATATTATCAAGTGCATGGGTTCAGCAGGAAATCAACTGCATAAAAATATTATCAATAAAAAAAAATCAAGCCAAGACAGTTTGTGTCTTGGGTTATGGTTGATGAAGCAAATGCAGCACCCATGAAATACAGAGCCATTCATCAGCCATGCAAAAGCATTCATCATGCTCTGGGCATGTACGCTGGTAAATTGGTAACAACTTTCCATGAACAATATTCAGCCAGTAGATGAGTGAGTCTTGACCACAAATACCAATAGAGCGTAAAACCAAATGAATGGCTTTGGCATCACATGCAAACGAGTTTGGTGATTGTGCCAAGATTGCAATACCAACATACATTAAACAAAACCGCTGTAAACAATGTATAAAAGCAACTCACAGATTCTCTCTGTTGATATTGGTCCTTAAGCTGTTGCTATGCAGCAAGCTGGGAGACATGGGATAATGAACAATCCGGGAGCTATTTTGCTCCTTTCGACTCCGTTGTTTGTTGTTCATTTCTAGGGACTTGATTTCATGGTTCAGCTCATCATCCCAATATTTGGAGGATACAGCAAGGCCAATGGTGGTAGCCACTTCGTTTTCACAGAAGGCACCATCTTGTGGAAGTACTTGATTCCTCTCGGGTCTTAACTGAATCACTGATCCAGGAGTACCTCTTTCCACAGCTTGTAACCATGCGCTCTCTAATCTTAGGTCTTCAATGGTTGCATGCAGAGGACTTTGATGCCTTTGCTCTCTAGTGTTGTAGACGTTTCCATCAGCTGATAATATTGGTACGCCTGACATTTGGCTGATTCCATTTGGCACTACAGAGCTGCTGAATGAATCTGGGATTCTTTGCACCATATCCTTATAATCATTAAAGCTTTTCCTGGGAGGTTTTGGTTCTTTGCATGAGCTCTTATATGAAGAAACGCTTAATCTGTTAAGGTCTGAATTTCTGTCCTTCTCCATCTTCCCAACCACCTCCATATGCTTTTGTATCACTGATGCAGAGCCTTGGGACTCAACTGCTTTTAGTCCAGTTGGAGATTCTTCACCATCCCCCATAAGCCCCATTCTTACTTCCACATCACGTCTTAGAACTGTTTCAATTGAATTTGTGATGCTGCTCAAGAACCTCTCAGCTCTCGATTTAATGCCTTCATTTGTAAATGCTATGTATGCAATTAAAAATCCTGCGTGCAGTAGAATATCAAATCATCAAGTATGGATCATATGCTTACCTATGTGCATAGATTTACAAACAAAATACTTCCATCTTTAGCTTTTTATCCCTCAGTCATCATCTGTTGTTCTAAATCAATACAAAAATGCAGGTGAAGAATAGATCATGCTTCATGCAATTCGCCCCACAAACTGACCATATCTTATATGGAAAAGCTATGATTGAATACTCTACCTGAGGATAAAGATTGGATAGATGATTCATTACAGATTAGATTCCCAAATGCAGCAGAGATGTGAAAAACCTGGGCCAATCATCATGTTTGCTTCACCATAATGGGCCACATATCAGATCCAATCATCAGATGGGCATCATTTGCATGGGAAACAAGCAGTTGGAAACAAAATGGACAATGCCATAACATGCAGCAACAGTTGTATAAGAAGCAATGGGTGTGATTTCTCAGCCATGGTATGTAACGAGGATCCAGTTTGATGAATGGAGCCAATGGATCAGATCTTGCTCATCTGAGAAATTCTAGAATATGGAATTAATCTTTTATTCAGTATAGTGTCAAGCAAGTTGCCTCAATTTAACTTCTCTCAAAGAAAAGTATTGAAAAGAGTATGGTGTTCTAGTGCTATCAACCACAAAATCAACTATTTGCCTGTATTGCTATAACTACCATCGGGGAAATGTTAACTAATCCAAGCATGAAGTAATACAACGGGAGCTGAGTTGATGCTTACCTTTGGCATCTGAAATTGATACTAGCTTCCCATATGTGCCTAACAATTGCCGTAGTGTATTCGAATGGCACCTTTCAATACACATTCTCCAGATCTCTTCCAATTTGTCATAGCTAACACAGTCGATTGCCCTCTTCCCAGCCATAAAAGCTTTACATGAAGCATCCGATTCACTGTCCTCTGTCACTGACAAGCTAGATGATGGATCTCCATGATGCCTATCAAGTGTTTCAACCATGGGAGCTGAAGTAGATTTCCTTGGTTTTTCTATAGCTGAGGTTGTTACATTTTCTTGGATTTTCTTATGGCTTTGTTTGCCTTTGCCACCTGAAGATGAAGTATCTGAATAGTGCCCAGAACTAAGCTGTAGGAGAGCTGCAGTAAACCATGTTGAGCACTCACTTGGAAGCCTCAGTTGCTTTTCAGCTTCAGTAAGAATCTTTAAAACTTGTTTTAGTCTCTTTACCTCTGATTCAGTCACTGGAGGAAATCCATGCAAAATAAATAAAGATTTGCTCCACAAAGTTTACAATTAAACTCAAATGCACAGGAGTGGGCACAGGAACAGCTGTGTGTGCACTTAAAAATGATAAAAGGATTATCCACTCAAGCAATACGAGAAGTATATGCTCATTTATCTACCTACTAATTAACCTTTTGACAATATAGGAAATTATTTGCTAAAGATGAGTTTCATGTTTTGTATTTCCATCTCTATGCCTGACCAGATAGTCTCAGAGATAAGTCTTAAAAGAGCATTAATACGAATGAAATTATAGTACAATCTGAGTGCTTGATCTATCAAGAAATAACAGGATCAAGACCAATACTTACAACTTCGCAGGGAAAGAGATGCAGCATTAGATTTGGCATTGCCCAACCGGTATGTTCCACCAATAATATCCATGATAAGACCTGCTAATTGGGACATCAAGGTCATAGGATCAACTCCAGAGTCCATAAGTTCACGAGCTCTTTTTACTGTTTCTGCAGTGTCTGATGACATGGCTAATGCCAACAGATCTAGTAGTTTCTCATCCAGAACAACACCAACCTACAACAGTAGCAAACGCACAACATTTTGATTCAAAACAAGACAATGGAAAACAGTGTAATTTCAACAAATTTCGTGATGTCGAGTTCCCTGCCAATGTTCAAAGCACTTACTTCGGACTCAACCAAGCCAGCTAATTTCTGATCAGGTGGTGAATACTGGATATTGAGATGGAAGAATTATCTTAGGAAAAAAAAGGGACAAAAGTCTAACTGCCTTGTTTTGCTAAAGAGAAAATATGGAAAAAAAGTGATGCATATTTCATGGTTGATATGTCATAACTGAACTTGAACCCCTGAAAGATCAACTTGCGGATCGAATTGTGCTTTTATCCATTACTCTCAAAGGAATTTTCAGAAGGACAAGTGAAATTAATAAAGGAGTGGAAAATAATAATGACGAGTAAAGAACAAAACAAACTTACAAAATCGTTCACTAAAGACTTGGTGATTCTTTTCCCCATTAAACTCAACTGGTCCAACATCATTTCTGCATCTTGAAGTGAGCCATCGGAATTCAAAGCAATTAGATCCAGAGCATCCAATTCCACATCAATATTCTCTTCAGCTGAAATTTTCCTCAACCTGGTCACTATATCAGAATGTTTGATCTTGGGAAAAAGGTACTTCCGACAACGTGATGTGAGAGGCCTAGGCAAGTAGTCAGGATCGCTGGTGATGAATATGAAAACAACACGTGATGGTGGTCCTTCAAGGTGCTGGAGTAATGTGTTTAATGCCTTGGATGGTAGTACGTGGCATCCACTGAGAATGAAGACCTTGTACTGTGAGAAAGAGCGAGATTCAGACAAGTTCTTCAACACTTGTCGGACCTTATTCATTCCCCTCGTATTGGTGGCATCTGCTTCCAGAATGTCTGCACTCTTTCCAGATGTGAAATCAGTGCACTTGCTGCACGACCAACATGGCTTCTTTTCTTCAGTAGATAGGCAGTTCAATGCTGCTGCAAACACTCTTGCTGTTGATGTCTTTCCAGTCCCATGAGGTCCTTGAAACAGATAGATGGGCGCTATCCTCCCCCTTTTAATCGCATTGCTAAGCGACTGAACGACAGTATCATGCCCAACCAATTCATCAAAGAACCTGGGTTTATATTTCAGGCTCAAGCTTCTGTTATCTGATTCTCTGTCGGCCCTCACCATCAGTGACATTTCCAACCCATCTTGGCTCATGCAGCTTGACCACCTTCTTCCGTCCAAACGGCTTGAGGCCTCCAAATGAAGCTCGCCCAAATCAGATATGAACTCAGCACTTTCTGAGTCTATCGATGACCAACCACCATCACAGCTGTTGGTCAGTAGCGGCAAGCTGTGGACAGATTTTGAGACACTTTTTCGCTTGCTTGAAGTTGCCGACCTTCTTTTATGATGCCTTGTCCGGCTTCCACAGAGAATGCTGCTTCCAGTTCTCCTCAAGGTCTCAGAGAGTGATGGAGAAAAGCTTCCACGGCCTCCACGTTTTATCCTTCTTGACCAATAGCAAGGAATACCACATCCTTTGTACCTTGGTAAATCTAGCTGATCCATTTCATCTCCATCAGGTGAAGCAGTACTACCATCCCAAGACCCTGCAGTACTGGCATACCGACCTCTATATCCTTTGCAAGAGCTAGTCGATGCGGGGGTATATGAATAAGATGAGTCTTCTTTTCTAGTACTTTCTAGATTTTTTGATGAGCGAGGCTTTTTTCCACGACGGTTGAGCAATTGCGACGCCCTGTGTGAAGTGTCCCCAGTTCTCCATGGGAACTTGTGGTCTGAAAAATGCAAATCCTCAGAGTTGGAGTTCTCAGTACCATCAGATTGCCCAATGGAGAGTGATCTCAAAGAGCTGGATGGAAGATCCAGCTGGTCTGATCTCGTGGAGTTCCTAACCAAAAAATGTTTTGGCGGCTTGGTACTTCTCTTAAACTTCCTAGTCACTCTTCTTGTTGCTGACTCTGAAGTTGTGTTTTTGGCTCGAAGGACAGTTATAGGGCCATCAAGAGATTCAAGACAAGCATCACTCCTAGAATCTACATCAACTAAGCAATGTTGAGAACTCTCTCGAATGAATCTTTGCATATTCTTCTCACTATCTAGCATCACAGCATTGTCGTTTGGCTTACCAGATTGATGCCTCCAATTGTAGAGGAACACCTTTTGCTCATCGCTTTCACTTCTCGGAGGTGGGGTACAGGCCGGATCAAATAATACAGAGGCATTAACCCCATTAGAATCACCTTTAGCCCCATCACCGCCGTTCCAATTAAAACTGCCAACCACCGATCTAGAACTGACAGGGGACCTCCATGATGAACTTGTTTCGGGGTCACGGAAGCACCGTGCCTTTCTAAGGACATTAAGTTCCTTCTTCATATGAAGACTGCTTGGATCAATGCAAACATTTGGCATTTTTTTTCTTATCTTTCAAAAATCTGACTCGGGAAAAAGTATTAACCCCAACAGCCCGATTGATGAACATACATCAGTTACCCTATGGAAATTCTCCAACTATTTGAGAAGCTCACAACGTCTGTCCAATTGCAAAAACCGACTCTTGATTCAATGTACCAAATTGGTTTAGAAGTTCTAATCAAATCATAAAAACTGCAGCTTCATTCTGTAGCACCACCTGCAACCCTGTCAGCGAGCTTTTCACTTAAAATTTAAACACCAAATAAACAAGGAATACAAGCAAGAGATTGTACAACGTCTCAAGTGTCTGCGAAGGTGAAAGCAGAATCCATGCAAATATGCTCTGGTTAGATTGAAACTTAAGTGATAAAACAAGATCAGAGGAAAAACATAATTTAAACAGCATGGGACTGTGAAATATGCTCTAGAAATGCCTTCTCATTTAACCCGAAAATATTTTGGAAAATGCAAAACTTCAAACGTTGCCAGCAAATCTGAAGAAATGACGAATATAGTTCTGTCAGAGCTGCTCAAACTGAAAAGGAGACTTTCCTCTTTGGTTTTCTTTTTCTCTCTATTTCTCTCCATTTTTATCAGCTTAACAACAGTTGGAAGAAAATAACACACCTACAACTCTGAATATTCACAGCAGAGAGAAGAACTCATGGGAATCATCATCACTTTAAGCTTTTTCTCAACAAAAGAAAACATGGAAAGACAATAAAAAGGATAATGACAAATAAAATGAAGCCCATTGAAGAGTTGGGAATTGGAGCTTGCGGAAGGCTTAAATGCAGGATTATGTTCCAACACTACCGTAGGAAATGGACAGACAAGATTGAATGGAACGACATCTATATTGATGTAGCAGAATCAGCAAAACCACTTTTGGATTTTCTAACTGCGCATCAAAAATTCAGAGCAACACCATAAAATCGCCACCTTAAAGATAAGTCCAACAAGATCATAGCATTATACCTCACAGAGGAACTCACGCGAAAAACAAAGATACAGACAGCGACACAAAAATCTACAAGATTGTTATTAAGCGTAAGCGTCAAAAGATTCAAAAGAACTCAAAAAACCAACGAACACAATGCAGAACATGAGAGCTCTGGCAGAAGATAAGGATAGGGCGTTTTTGGAAAGCAAAAAGAACAAAACCCACCTTAAAAACTTTTTCCACCGCATGCAGCGACGATGACAGGCGGCAAATGTGCAGACGGTAGTATCAATCTCTGCAGTAAAAATGGCGAGGAGAATCCGTGAAGTAGATTTTCCGAATCTGAACAGATTGTAATTGCGGAAAATAGATGAAATTTCAAAAAGAAGTCAAAACTCCCTCCACACGCGCTGAGATCTTCTTCTTTACTACATTCTTAATTGCATATCTCTGCTTCATTTTCACAGGATCGCGTAATATGGATGGAGCTTGCACTGTAACTACTGTTGCGTCGCGGCGTATATGCGGCTTCGAAAACGCATGCAACGGCTGTGATACTCACGCGTGTTAAAGTAAATAATGTTAAATAAACAAAAGATAGTAATTAAAAACACTAATTATAAAAAAATAGGATTATTACCGAGATAGGATTTTCTAAGACAAATGCATTCCACCCAAATCCATTCCGTGCAACTGATGAGGAGCACTCAAGGTTTTCGGACACACGTTGTCTACCTTGCCCTGAGCGGGGCTGGGATTGTTCTCTGGAGGGTCCCACCGACGACGCGGCACACGTGTGCTGCTCACGTGTGGAGCTAGTTAGCCGGTCGCCTGCGGAAGTACGGAGGTAAGACGCTTCTAACAACCTCCGCAAATCATGGCCGTAAAGTCACGACTTTGGATTGGTTGTTCAAAGTGGGGCCCACTGATGACTATGATTGTTGCCTGCTGCTGGGGACCATGTACTCAGATTGACCCATGATTGGACCGTCAGATTGCTGTAACTCAGACTACTGCTCCCACTGTCATCGCGTCTCATTTGTGATCCTGACTGTCGATCTTTTAAGACGAACTTGAGCCGTTGAGGCTTTTTCGTGAGCTGACTCTACAGATTGATGATCAAATGCATCTTTTCATATAGAACTAAAATGTAAACTCAACAAAATAAACAAAACAAAATATGGTTTCGGTTGTTGTTTGCTCTGGGTCGGGATGGCTGCGACAGATGATCACGTCTCAGTCGCAGTCGCGATTGATGGAAAACACCAAGTCCGCTGTGCGACGCAATCTTCCGCCATGATCGCGTAGATTCGGCCATTCAAGTAGACAATGAACACTGCGGCTACGGTGCACTGGGCGGGTATTTGCGGAGTAGACAGCCGTGTGGTCCCCACCCAAGCTCCAGTGGGTGAATCAGGCAGTTGCAAATGGAAAGTCTTTTATTGTATTATTTGTCATTTTATCTTGCTCATCCACATTTCTAGTACCTTCACTAATTTTACTTTTTTATTATTAATATTTTTAACTGTTATATATTTTTAAAATTAAAAAGTATTTTTTATTAATATCAATATATATTTCAAATACATCTTTCATACAAAAACAAGCTCTGCTTAAAAATCTGCTGGATGAAACAATTTTTACTATGTAATCAACACCATTTTTAGCTTTGCTTGCAACAGTTGTTGCTCACAAGGTCAACTTTTCTTTCACACAATCTCAAAGGAGTTATCATGCTTCCTTATCATTATTTTCGCTTCTTCACCACCTGCACTAGCCTTTAGTAAAATGGCTTTCACTTTTTACTGAGATGCCTATAAAAATTACTTTTTACCTTTTTTTTCTTTTCTTGGTATTTATTTGGACGCTGATAAAAATGAACTTTTCCCTTGTCGCTTCTAAGGAAATGAGAAGCCGGCTATCCCCTATCTATTAGGCTGTCTACAAGTACGTATGGATTGAAAACAACTTCGACTAGCCAAACATCAAGAAATGCTGTCGGCATGCTAATCGTGGAAAGGACTTTCTAGGAACCTAACAATGCTAAGAAAAGAACTGCTCCTACAATCCTTTTGCTCAGCATATGAAGGAAAGCAACAATGCCTCTTTGTGGCGAATCTGTCCAAGCACCACAAGGCCCACACTTCGGTAGTTTTCATAACACGCTCCCCAAATGGCCCCAACCGCGTTCACGTCGCATTAGACTTTATTCAAACACTTTTATAACGAACAAACGTGTCAATCTTGCTTTGGAGCAACAACAGCAATAGCCTAACGGTTGAGAAAGGATCATTTGAAAAAGTAAGATATAGTGGTAAAGATAGAGGACGTAAAAGAAATTCCTTGAAAGAATATGGGGTGAAGTTAGCAGAGTAATGTCAGCATGTTCTTACCTCTGGATTCAAACACACCACACCAACTTCGTTTTCATTGTCATTTAGAAGGCATTTATGTGGGTTTGACGCGGCTGCCACTAGTTAGAAATTGTAGGATGGACCCAGTGCTTTAAAGCTATTAAAGTTGGTTACAGGAAAAAGCAGAACATTCGTGCCAGCTGCGTAAATTGACTGGTGATAGAGGGAAGCACCCAGCAGAGAGGCCCACCTCTTTTTCTTTCCAAAAGATGGTGCCGTGGATCCTCATGGCCTTGGTGGGATTAGGATCGTTGGTGTAGACTAATGTATGAAGTTCCAATAGAACAGGCCACATTCTAGTTAGGCACCGTGGCATCACCAGTCTTGAACAGCACCTCCTGATCTCAAATTCTTCCTTGCAATTTCCGGGTAGTAACCAAATCAGTGATTGATCCTGATGAAGATCGCATCTCTTAATTTAAAAACTCAATCAATGATTGACGCTTAGTGAAATTGTAATTTGATTTGTATTGTATCATGTTAAATCTCTCAGATTTAGAAAATGATTGTAACACTTCATAACTTTGTGTATAAATATAACAATGAAGATCAAAACTCTCACCGAACAATTGAGGGATTCTTCCTGTTCTCACATGGTATCAGAGCGTCTTTGAACTTGTCCTTTCAATCTTACAAACCTTCTTCCTTCCCTTCATGAATACAGCTAGAAGGCTTCTACACCCCCCATCCTGTCAAAGGGTTCTAAATGAGATCAAAACAAGCCATGGCTTCCCCATCTTCATCTCTTCCCTCTTTTTTGAGTGATAGTGTTGGTACAAGTCTCACATCATGCAGTATATATGGGTTGCATATGTGGAGAAAAGATCTCTTAAATTGGCCAGTCTTTGAGGGCAGAACTAGCCTATTTAACATGTTAGTATAAAATCCGGCCTGAGCTCATTCAATTTTTATTCTATTCTTCATTTTAGTTATGTGCACATCACTTACAGACTGGAAGTATATCTGTTATATATTCGCTCTTTCTACGAAAGATCAATTTTTTGGATGTTGTGGGGGCCGAACATGCTTAAAAGCTAACTTCTTGAAGGATATAAGAGCCAAAAGTGAGAGGAATCCCCCAACATCTTTTAAGAGATGATAAGATGCCAATAACCCTCTTTGAGGGCATCTGGTTTAGATACAACTCTTCATGGGGTGATATTCAATTAAAACACGCTTCGGTTGGAAGGAAATGAATGTAGCAAAAGTTTATACGCAGTTGCCTAGCTTGATCATTTTGCCTGTTTAATTAGTTAGCTGGAAAAGAAAACTCTTCCTAGAAGAATCTGTTTCTTTAATGTGATTTATATTTAGACTGACAACCTTAATTTTTTTCTGCATTAATTTCTTTTCTACAAGAAAATCTATCTATTCTGTCCTTGTTGACATTATGGCTAACATAGGCCGTCCCACACATGATTTCTTTTTTTTTTTTCCTTTTTCTTTTTTCTTTTTTAATTCAAATTTTACCTATCCAAACAGAGCAAAGCCGCGGTTAATAGATCGTTCTCCAGTTCTGAATTGAAATTTCAATGCATTCATACACACTCTGACAGATCCCATCTTTTCCCATAAAGCCAGCACCCGACATGTTAGTGACAATTCAAAATGGAGTGCCAAGTTAAACCTACGTGTTCATATGTTTATGGTGTACTGTAGTGGCTAGAAGAACTCTGGCGAAGTTAATTGGTAGTTGGCATGAGTAAGTCTGTGGGAAGTTATGGAGCAGTACAACTGCAATGAATTCATCCGAGTGACTGCGTCTTCTCCTGCAAGAAGCATGCAGGGATTTTTTAAATTTTTATTTTTTCTTTCTTTCATGTTTTTAGGTTGTCAATCTCACAGCCTACGCTGATGATGGACCATCTAATGAGAGCATGGATGCCAAGGGTCTGACCAATATTCCAAAACTCAACTAATATTTTGAAAGACTCAGCTCTTGATGGCTTTGCTTTTATTTTATGTAACTTTTACTTTAGTTGAACTTTTTTTCAATGGCTTTCACTTTATGTAACTTTTATTCTAACAATTAGCTTTTTTTTCAACGCGTTTTACTAAATATAAGCGGTACCAATGGTTTCTTCTCTTCATGTCTTCGAAAATTTCTTGAAAAATCAAGATGGGGAAGTGGAGCCGCAGCTTGTTGATGCCAACTCCCTCGATCTGAGGAAAGGCCTCGTGACAAGTCATGGCGAGGCCCACAGACCCCAAGATTCATTTTCTAGCAAAAGCCATCTTTCCAGAGCTCGAGCAGACGCCATTGCTCATATCAGCTGATGATTTTCCAATTAATGACAGGAGGCGGATTCATGGAAACTCCACACCCACACATTTCCAATGCAGGGGCTCAATAACTTTGGGCCAAGCCAATGGGTCAAGCTAGGAATCTAAGCACAATGCCAAGCTCACTAGCTGGGTTGGGCTTTGGTTGCGGTTAGACTGAAAACCACCAATCCAAGGGATAAATTACATTCTTACACACAAAATTTGCCAATAATAACAATTTTGCCAACAATTTCAAAAATATTCAAAAAATACCAAAGTTTTTCAAAACAATTTCACCATTTGCCAATGCCGTTATCTTCTCTTCTGTCGCGGAGATGAAAGACTCGTCGAACTACTGTGAAAGTTAAGAGAGTTAGGGAAAGAAGGGGTAAGATAGATAAAGAGATCTGTCGATTGACGTCGTTTGTATATATCTTAACAATGTTGGCAAATAATAAAATTGCTTTGGAAAGCATTAGCATTTTTAGAATGTTTTTGAAATCATTGACAAAAATGTAACAATTGGCCAATGTTATATGTAAAAAAGTGTAATTTGCCCCCCGTCCAAGTGTCACATGCGTGGGCCAAAAACCAAGGAGAAATGAACAGGTACGGAATAATGGGCCATAACCAAGGTTCGGCTATGACTTTTTCACCTGCCCATCAAATGTTTGAGACCAGGCCTGACCAAACTCATTGCGATCCATCTCATCACCTTTAGCCTTTCTGCGCAATATTATCTCATTGTCCTGATCCTTCTGGTGTTGTAACATATGCAGCATGCATTGATTAGTACCACAGCAAACATCCAACTGGCCGGAAAAATGATGAGATACGTGACCATAAGACCGGGCCCATCCATGATTAGATCTTGCACTACATAAATTTCATGATTCCTTCAGATACTGTCATCTGCATATGCATCGAAATCATACATTTCTTGAACGCTCTCCTTCTCTGGCTATAATTATGTGCCAATATCATCAGATGGTAGAACCTGTATTATTCACCAAAATAAAACAGCTTCTTCCTTTCAAATGTAGAATTCTAATTAGTAGTTTATGAATTGGATTCAGCAACCAGGGCCCAAACAGTAGTTCTGTCACCTTAGGAAATCCTATACATCATTCATCCGTCTCTCCATGCATCATAACTCAATCATCTAAAGAGGGGGAAGAATCGGATGCCTGTAGACACTAACGCTAACATTTCTCTTTTCAGGCGGGCACTTCAAGCAGCACATGATCATTCAACTCCCAAACACATTCTTGAAACGTGATAATCTATGGAATCAGCTAAAATCTGACCCATGGTAAACCTGCACTGTTGGTTCACATCAATTTCCAAATGACATTAACAATTAGGTTCTTCTAATTCTCAAATTGCTCCATCCAAAATGCTGTTATAGTCTGTCGTCCAATTGAAAAAAGGCCACATGGACACGCTAGCTAACTTATGATTCTCTATTCTGTTCGATCAAGTAAAATAGAAGCTGTCTGCATCATGGATAATCACATGAAATTGCTCATATATCTTGGGTGATCATGGGATATTGCTCATGTAGTGCAAAAGCATGTCACACTCAAGCAGATCTTGAATAACGGGTTAACAACTTCTAAGGTCATGATCAAGACCACCCATCTTTGAAAGTGGTAAAATCATTGAAGTACAAGAGGGCCCACATAACCTCATTCATGCCTTCTTTTCTTTTTAGAAAAATTTCAAAATACAGTACATATCTGTCTTAAGTATTAAGATGGTCATATTGAAAACAAGTCGTGTATTCTATTAACCTTTATGTCTCTTTTATTGATTTTACGGTTCATTTGTAGTCATCTTGGTTATTAATTCGATACCTTCAAGTGACACACTGCTGATTGAGTGAGTTGCAAGCTTCTACAGCAATGCAACCCATATGCTAGGTGGGCTAAATTATCAGCCAAAGCATCTAAATTTAGTTGCTGTAATTAAGCAGGCGTTTGGATTCTCCAGGAATAAGCCTGCCTAGCCAGAAACATGTGGTAGGCCCCCCCCAAGAAAACACAGGAAGACGTGCAGGTGGCAGCCCATGCCAATTGTGGGTGCGACAGCAAATCATGGTGGGCCCCACAACGTCCAATTCCGTGATATTTTACCATACACAGTGCATTCCATCTCCACACGATCATGCTCCACTAAAGTAAACAAAGGGAAAAGGGTATATGGGAATGTTTGGACACTTGCGTTGCGGTCCTCCTCAGACCGTCTTTTCTCCCTGTCTCCCTTCTCATTCCTTTGCTCCGTAGCTAGATGCAGTACCAGATTTCCACTCTCCTTCCCTTTGACCCCCACCCAAATTCTCAGACCCCCGCCTTTTTTTCTGGATCACGACAAACACCTTGCAGTGAATTTTTTTGGGTGCCTGTCAATCTCAGTCCACCCACGTTTTGGGACACAAAATAAATTAACCCTTCAAATAGCTACACTGAAATTCCAATTACAAACCATCCAGACTTGATATCAGATCACCATGATGAGATTCAACGGCTTGGATCTTTCCATCTACTCTGGTTCACTCATGCAGATCATCGTCATGATCAACGGCCCAAAAGCATTGAGGTGCCCTCACAGATTCCACACAAGCGTCCACATCGACACGTGTGGATGCGTGTGTTCATGGCAAGACCACTAGACATTGAGAACAAAATACACTTGAGATTGGGACTGCACCCTAGTGGTGGGGAATCAACCATGGGCCCACGACCCCCTGTGAGAGTCCGCCACCACCTTACTCGTAATCACAACCGACAAGTAGGTTTCACATCGACGACCATCAGCATCACTCACATCATTTATGGCACATTCCTGATCAAGCATATCTATAAAATTCACCAAGCAACCAATCGTACTAACCTTCCGTCTGGCCAAAATCCATGAACAAAACTAAAAGACTGTCTAGCAGGTGAGCCATGGCAAGTGGTGGTGAACCATCGCGCCGGTTCTTTCCTCTTTTCTGTACTCAAGTGGGGGTGGGACTAAGCTCAAGCTTCTTTTGCCATCATTCTACACAGGGTATGATGATGCTATGGAAGAATCCATTGAAAAAAATGAAAACCCAAGTCAAAACCATTGATGGCGGGGGCTTTGCCAATGGCAAGAGACTTTGATGCATCAGAATCCTATTCCATTGGGATGAGGATTCCTTCCCCACGAGCACAAACTTCGTTGACTCCCTCGAGTACTTTTTTTCCATCCATTTTCTATGTGAAAAGCCTACACTGCAGCCTAGCCTCCCATTATACAGCTCTCCAATCTCTTTAATTTTTAGTCACCCACAGCAATACGAGTTTTCAACCATTTGGGAAGTCGCCGCCGGCATCATCTCTGCTTCTGGAACATTTCCATAGCAATCTAGACCATCCAAATTGCTGATCTTTCTGTTGACGCAATGTCTATCTACGGCGGAGGGAGCCATGCATATGTTGTAAAGTGTAATAGAAATATGGCATCCTATTGGTGGAAGAGTTTCATGGGCTTTTTAAATAGTTCAAAACTAACAATGGCTGGCCGCCCATTTATTTTTGTTGCAATGGCATGCCAGTTGATTTCCTGATCAAAAGAGGAGGGAAATATAATGAGGGTAATTGAGTATTTCCTTCCCATGCTTAGAGGAGCATCCAAGGCTACAGTACTATGGCATCATTACCTAATTGACCTTGCCAAATCTTTATATCTGTACCCGTCCAAAGTGGTGAACTTCTCTGAGAAGGACAAGGGCAAACTTGTCAGTATAAGGGTTACACTGTTTGGCTCATGATAACTCTAATTTGGGTCCTATTATCTGAACCGGCTGTATGTCACTAGGTCCCTGTGTATCATGTACTACACTCTAACTGAGCATTAAATAAAGTGTATGTCTTTTTTTATGATTCTTATTAATGTGCTACTATAGGTTTGAATTTTCAAAGCATCCCATCCAGCCCAATAGAACCGTTTGAGTTGAGGTCTTCTCGCTCTATATAAGCCAACACACCACAGCTGATTGGCCACTTGACACAAACATGAGATTGGTAGTGGATGTGCGGACCAAGCTCTGGCTTGCCTTCTGCTCCGTCAAGGACCAGGCCATCATCGGCAAGGCCATGATCGCCGGCCAAGACGTCTTCTCAGACATAAAGATAGCCATCGTGCGGGCCACGGGACACACCAACGCCCCCATCGACGAGAGATACGTGCATGAGATCCTCTTCCTGGTGTCCAACTCCCCCCGCTCGGTCGCCTTCCTTGCCACCCGGCTGTCATGTAGGTTGGACAAGGCCCGAGAGCGGACAGTTGCACTCAAGACCCTTTTGCTGGTGCATCGCCTGCTGCGAGGGGGAGACCGGAATTTCGAGCAAGACATCCGCAACGCCTACTTACGAGGCGATCTCCGCTTGAATATCAATTGGTTTTTGAAGAACTTGGACGAATCGGTGTCTTTTCTGTATGCTTACTCGAGTTTTCTGGAGGAGAGGATGGGGTGGGTCATAAACCAAGCTGGGAAGCTCGAGCCGGTGAAGCCCAAGAGCCCGGAATATCAGTTCTACGAAGAGAAGTCGATGGAAATGGTGTTTTGTAGGCTACCCAAATGCCAGGCGTTCCTTGACCGAATTATGGACTGCTTGCCGGGGGAGTGCATCAGCTCCAATCGAACAGCTCAGGCAGCCCTGAGAAACATCTTGAGAGAGAGCTTCCAAGTTTACATGAACTTCAACGAGGGGGTGACGACTTTGGTTGACTCGTTCTTCGATTTCAAGAAGCCGATGAGAGTTCTAGCGCTCGATGTCTTCAAGAGGGCCTCCAGTCAGAGCTACAGGCTGTTTGACTTCTTCGAAAATTGCAAGAGGATCATCGGTAGTAAGACCCTGGATTACCCGCCCATTCAGATAATCACGACAGCGTGCGTCTCGACCATGGAAGAGTTCCTGAGCTGCTCGCAAGTATTTGGAATTGGGCCGTTGCCTGGGTCGGCCGATTTGCCACTTTCTCTGATCGACGGGATCAAGGAGACAGCGAAGGCTTTTCCCCTCAGGGAAGCCAAGTTAGCAAAAGAAGCATTAAATGCCCCGTTTTCATTCAAAATGGAGACCAAAATAAGCACCGTGTGGGTGCGGTTCGACGATGAGGATGCCCGAGAATCTCCTTTGTCAAATATTTGTGGGTTAGACAATAATTCGATGGGTTTGATCGGTGGTCTCCGATTTGCCGGGACAGACCATAAATGGTTGGATGGTTTGGAGGCCAAAGTTGGAAAACCTTGCTTCTTTAATAACCCATTTTTGTAGCTTTTCATATACTTGAGTGCAACTGTATTATGCTTAATTTTGGTTCTCTCTTGTTTTTTTTTTTTGAATCTATTTTTAGTTTTAGGAATTGATATTGGGATGTGTGAATATAAAGGAGACAGGAATGTGAGATTGATTTTATCAATTGTATGAAGATTTTGACCCATAGTGGAATTCAAAAAGTCATGGCTTTTTATCAAAGCAAGGTCAACCGTTTTCTAGAGAAGCAAAAATTGAATTGGCGTGGAAGAAGAAAAAGAAGAAGAGCAATATGTGTGGGCACACGAGCCAGTACTCACACTAGTGCAGAGACATCATTCGCGTTATCTGCTGCTGTTGTGCATGTGATGGTTCGCCTCCTATCTCGGTAGGAGAAACGTTGGTCTCATCGTCACTTGATCCCAGCAACATCATCTCTGCATTGATTCAGCCCACGCCTGTGACTCACCTTGTGCACGTACTGCCCCCTCTTGTACTGCAGTCTCAGTGCGCACTTGCTTGCATATGGATATGAAAGCAGGATGGTTTATTTCATGGAAACTGCAATATGAGACAGCGATCAGTCAGACACTCGTGATAGACAGCTCATGAGGGGGCCACCCAACGCCAGTATGATCTAGACAATTCATTTGCAAACCCCCATTATGGTATGTATGTTCTAGCTGGAGATTTTACACCCCGCATCTCTCTTTTACTCTACATCTGCACCCAGCATGTTTGGTGCAGCCTTACCGCTCCGAGCATTATTTGACAAGCTCTTCGTTTGCAAGCATCACGGACATTACCAAAGATTTGCAAATGAAGATTGTACTGAGTTTCTAGCTTGTTCATGCTGTAATCGAAGAGACCGCATATGATGCAACGTGGAAATGTTTATCCAAAGTAGAGGATTCTTGAACGACTGGAAGCAATTAGTCACATAACGTTTCGGATGATGATGAGGACGACGACGACAGTTAGTCCAGAGTCTTCAGCACATATCTCGCATCAGGCTGACAGGTGTCCCTTAGAAGCCTTTTCATTTACCACATCATGTAGTTTTAAACTGCTTTTAAGAGATGAAAGAAGAATGGTTCATGCAAAAGATTTTGAGAGTTCTTAGCTGCTGGCTGATCACCACATGGTTTCATCTTAGCCCATCCATTTGAAATGTCGGAGGGTCCTCTCGTTTGTAATCCACGGTATGAATCTCTGTGGAAACTCTCAGCACTAAAAAGTTTCCTCCGTCTCCCAATAGCATGACAGCAACATAAGTAAAATGCTGAGTTCACAAGAGTATACGCAGTTTCCGCCTCTGCACATTCACATGGTATTTCGACAAGCATCTTACCTACTGCAATCCCTCATTCTTCACCAGTTATGCTAGAAACTTGTTCCAACTCCACTAGGTAACATCCCTGCTCAAGGAGGTTTGCTGGCAGGGCATTATAGTTCGTCACTGAAACCTTCAACACAAGCAATACAGGTACTCACAATTGTAGCTCACCCACCTTCAACACAACCAATACAAGGAAATCACATTTTGTAGCTCGCCCTATTGACACAATCAATTCAAGGACATTACAATTCTGCTTTCCCAAGTTCATTAGGACTGTTGGGTTCACTTCAACAACAACATATCCATCAAAGGCAAATGCCAATCTCTTCTGAATTCAGGGTGCGATGCAATTATTTTGCAGCCCTACCAATAATGTAGGTGCACGCTCTTGAGAGTACATACAGAGGTGAGAAGCAAGCGATTTTAAGGGTATGGAAGATCTGAGGGATGGTGAGAGAGGAGATAATGGAAGGTAGAGAGGGGTAATAATGGTTGAGTCATTTAGATTTATATGCGGATTTTACCTAAAACTCTTAGTTGGTAGCCAAATACAATAAGTATATGACCCGAGAACCAGATGCCATCGAAAGTTTTATATTTTTGTATCCAAAGAGGCCCCCAAAATGCGCGCAGCTAGTGGTACATGACCGTAAATGCACTAGAAGCAACATCAAACAGGTAAACTAATTTCTTGCGATACTAAAAAAACCAGTAAGAGGTAAGAATTTTTAAAGAACAGAAGATTTCATGTGATGAGGCCCAAAATGTTTCGAAAGGAAAGCAAACACTACATACCTGTGCTAGAGATGTTGAGGAAGAAGAAACAATAAAAAAAGAAATCTATTTAGTTGCTGTTAACACAAAATGATGCTACCCAAATACTAACGGTGTGACAGCAAAGCCTGGACAGCCAATCTCTACTTGCACCTGCCTGTTGCTGACCCACAGTCATCATTCAACAGAACTCAGCCTTTCCGATCATCACACACCAGCCCATCCAAGTAATCCAAAGTCATTTTGCTTGGTTCAGTTCACCAAATGCATCAAACTCTTGCCCTTTTGCTGCTGCAGGCAGGGCACTTGTACTGCTTTATGTGTTCAGCCCTGGCTGGTGTGATCTTGACACACTTCCCATGAAACCATCTCTCACAAATGTCGCAGCAGATCCAGAACTCATCATTTGCATAGTTCTCCCCACACGCTCCACAGAGTGTCTGCCCTTGCTCACCATCCTCTTCTTCCGCACTGTCCTCTTCTTCCTTTGGTTCCTGTATCTTTGATGCCTTTGTTGGTGAGTCAGACTGCTTGGACTTCTGGAGAAAAAAATGTTAAGAAATTGCATTAAAATCAAAAGGCTCATTACAAAGTCCCCTGAAAACTCGCAAATACATATTGAATCTGGCAACCAGTTTTATCTCGAAAGTGCATGCCATAAGATTATGGTCATGCTGGTTCCACAGGATCAGGGCAAAGAAACGACAATGGAAAAAACTACAATTGCTCATAACAGAACATACAAATCTCATGGAATGGATCTCTCCAGTGGATTCAGAAACTTAGGAAACACAAACAGGCCAGCATGTGAGATTGATGCATTTGGGCTCACCGTCTTTGAGTTTGACTTGCTCTTGCTGCCGCTGTTGGGAGTGTTAGCTGCTGATTTCTCCTTTGGCGGCTTTGCACTCCCACTTACCATTTCATATATTGTGGGGAGTTCATTTATCATCAGGAAGAGCTTCTTTCTGTAAAAGAACTCCAGTAAGGAAGAGATAAGGTGGGTGTCAGGGACCTTGGAACAAACCTTAAGCATTAAGCATATGACTGGATAAATTTTCAAATTGATTAGCAACTAATTAGCATAACAAAGTGCAGAAGGACCAGATTTTAATTCATTGGCATTCACAAAGTTCCGGGCTCTAAACAACAATCATACAACATTAAAACAGAGATTCAGAGTAACCCAAAATTGAGGCTGCCAGAGTAACACCAACTAGAGGCTGCTGCTGCATTACAAATACTAGGAACATTTGACAATCATTATCAAAAAGTCGCCCAATCTACAATCACCATATCCATAGTAGCAAAAACTGCAGCTCATGTGGAAGGCAGAAATAGTCCAGCTTGACAATCAGCAGATTATACCTCTTATGGCCAAGTCAGCCAGGTGTCATCTCCAATACCAGCCAAGACACCTCCAAAAATACTTTTTTCAAACAAACAATTCAAGTGAAACTAGGTGAACAAAGGAGTGAATTGTCTTGGACAAAGTTGTCATAAGGTAAGTCATAAATTTCCATTTTCAGATTTTTTTTCATTTTTTTGTTAGATTTTAAGATGATAGGTTCCAATCCACCAAATCTTCTTGTCCATAACAAAAAAAAAAAAAAAAAACAAAAACAAAAACAAAAAAAAATCCTCCAAAACATCCAAAGTGTCATTTATGCCCCACCAACTCTCTCAACAAACTCCTCAAAAATGGAGACTGGACTCTAATTTATGCAGCTTGCTAGCTGTTATGATTTGGATAAAAATAATACAACCCATCTAAAATCACCTCAACTTTATGTAAATACGATAAGAAAATTAAAAATGTAGCATGCAGTAAAACTGGAAATCAAAACTGTTCTCCTTGCAAAGGTGTTCAAGGAATGGCTTGATTTCCCTTGACATGAACTCCTTAAGTGTCGACCGCTACAAATGTTTGGATTCAGAAAATACTCCAGTGTTAGTTCAGAGAAGGAGAAAACTATCTGATATGTGTTCCTGTACTTCTCCTTGCCTTTTCCTTTCCCTGCTTCTCTCTCCCCCTCTTAACTCTTCTGCTTATCTCTTCAAAATATGAGAATGGAAGCTTTGCCACATAAAAGGAGACAAATTGTGCTGACCCTGTAACCATGTGTAAGGGTAGCAAACTAGAATAAATGGGACATGACCTCAAATATACAGAAGAAAATAATCTAAACAATCAGGGCTTTCATCTTTCAGCAATCTAATTCTTGGCCTTTGAATCTGGAACTGACTACTGTGATTTCAATCATCCTGATCATGAATAAATGTAAAGGATTGATCAGAAATTCAGTCTTGCATAAGACGTGAAACCTTAGTTTGACATTCTGGATCATGTGTACTAGATAAGCAATCAATTTTTAGCAACCCAACATTTCTTAAATTGTGATGCAAATCTATGTTTACATCTTATATTTCCTTTATTCTGCAATAATATAACACTAGGCAAAAATATGCATGTTTGGATCAATTGCAGAATATCAGTACCACAAAGTATGTGCCATGCAAGTAATACTACTTTCAAAAAGGTGCATATTTTATCACTGAACCTTGTTCCAATCCATCATTTGCTAAGCTCCTATGCTGTGCAAGAGAAAACCTGTGCAAGAGAAAACCTAAACTTAAATTGGTTCAATTGATATGGCCTGATTAAGGCCAATTTATCCCAACACAAACTTACTGGACAGACAGTTGGGTAGTTTTGTTGCACCAGGAGCCTACCTCATTTTAGTTCCCCTAAGGCAATTCTTTTGGATGCAAAGCTCAACCTCACATCACATAGCAAGAAACCATCATGCAGTAAAAATTGAAGAATCAGTTAGCTCAAGGACTCGAAAAATGCATGACATTCAATGCCTCAATGGTTTCCAAATTCCAGTTAATCAATACTAGTTATTGTTTCTAACTTCGCAATTGTTGAGTTCCCTCCCTAGTCGCACTAGAGCCAATAAGTGCCCAAATTAGGAAAAAAACAAAATCAATCTCCTGGCTAAGTGCATCCACCACCCCATTTCTAAATTTAACCAACATTACATTTTTCCTTGATCTGACAGTATTTGGCAACATTGTTAGATTTAATGGCTTAGATTTTTTTGAAAACCTTTCAATAATCTAGGTGTATTCTAAACAAATCTCACAAAGATATCAGAATATTATAGGAATTCTGAAAAAGAAACAAGTTCAGAATTCTGAAATATGCAATATAAAAGCAATCCATCCATGACAAATTATGATAAACTTTATTGATAAAAGCATTGCCGCTAATTTTCATTTATGAAACAATTCCTAGTTCAATAGAATTTAGGGACCTGTTTTAAAGCATTTCAGTATAGCCCAACCCACATTTTGTTCTCGAGCGGTAGACAATGTGAAATCAGATAAAGGAGCCTGCCGGACATCTCTTTCGCCCAGAACATTTTGGGTAAACAAAATCTTGACTTCAGAATTCACTGACAAACTTGAAGATTTTGGATCCAGACAGGCCCTTTTGACAGCTAGAAATTCTGAAAATCAAAAACCAAATTGTCAAGAAGAAAATTTATGATGAACATCAACTTCATGAGAATTTCTAAGAAACTATATGCGAATAAATGCCCACAAAAAGCAACTGAAAATATTGAAACCAAATCATACCTCAGATGCATGCTGCATGTCAACTTCATGAGAATTCTAATAAAGCAAAAGAGAATACAGGTAACAAAAAGCAAATGAAAATTATTGAAACCAAATCATACATCAGATGCATGCTGCACAATAATGACTGTCATATCCACTACAATTGCAGAACCCCGCAAATCACTCTACTCATTACTCAGTTTTCTACCATTCTCCAACTAAATAAGGCATCGATACAGTAGTCGCAGTTCAATATACATTAACCATAAACTATCAACTAAATAAAGCTATTATTTTAAGTTTTTATGACTATTTTGAGTCTCATCACCTGCTCTAGTTAAAAAAACTGAAGTTAGAAAAATGATATAGACATACCCAATCACATCACAAAAGGATGCTTAAATAGACTGACCAAATATATAATATGTCACTCTACAAATAAATTTGTCAATCACTATTAAGTAGCATCCCCTTCCAAAAGGGAAGGCACCATCCACAGGCAAAATTATAACCATCATCCCACTGAAATCTTGGTTTTCTTAAGAAAAGCAACACATAATTGCCACATCTGCCAATGTATCAGCTAAACCTTTGTTTATTTATTTACTTATTGGAGGATGATATATATATATATAGAGAGAGAGAGAGGTTCATCTTACATTCAAGAAACATGCTGAAAAAACAAGCACAAAGAACCATCAGGCCCCTATGCTTCTCCAATATATAGCTGGGACTTATATCATCTTTCTTGAGCTTATCTTTTTCTTTTCCTTTTTTCTTAAGAGTAGAAATTGAAATGCTAATTAAGACTATCAAATAAAATACAAGTGGATAAAAATAAAAGCATCTAGAACACAATGTTTGGAATGAGAACCAAACAGTGAAAATGGTTACCTTTCATTTTTGTCAAAGGCAAATCGTGCACCAAAGTAGAATGCCACAGCAAGTAACCATGCATCGCTATGAACTGCTACTAAAGATAACCAATCCTTTTCCTGCATCCCATCCCGGGCAAAATTTATTCCAAGTGCTGGTTCAGGAAGCTCTGGAGGGACCTCTTCGGCAGGTAGATTAACTTCCCATGATTCATTAGGAAATCCATACAAGCAGAGATTTTCTTTCTCTGAAAGTTACCAAGAATGTCTTCAGAAACATTTGACAAAAAAATAAGAAGCATAAGGAGAAAAAAAATCCTTGATCAACTGGCTTGCTTAGGCAAAATGATAAGAACCTCTGTATAAATATGTGAAATGTGAAATCTCTCTGCTGATTGAGCTTTGAAACCCATCTTTGATCATTGTTCTTGCTGAGCAAAAATTACTTTTTCTACCTTTGTGTTGACAATGGAAAAAAAATAACAGCATTTTACATGTTAAAAGGAAGAAAAATCAAGGGTCAAAACAACTGCAAGTTATTGTCTTTCTCATTGCAAATATACACATGAATTTGCCAATCAATTCTCCAAAACTGCATGTTTTAGGTTTAGCCAACAATTCATTGGTTCAGTATACAAAATTGCAAAGATCAGATGATGGTATCCACCCAAAACTTCAAGTCTATGAAGACACATTATTGGACAACCCACCAGTGAAAAGGATGGCAATTCAGGTGCAGCAGCAGGGAAGCAGTTGGACCCCAATCTCTCCAACTATGAACCCAAGAGCACAGAACTGAGAAAACACAAATCAGAATAGGAGCGACATCTGATCAGAGCATTAGTAAACCTAAGATCGATGCAAAACAAAAGGCCAAACAAAATTGCTGGTCGGTTTCAGTTATTTTTGGCCTTCAATACAGAACCCAGCAAAAATTATTTCACATTTTCTTCAAAGAAAACCCCGGCACATTTTGTTGGTGAGCTTTATAACATGTGTCTACATCATGAGAACAAATATGAAGCATCGGAAACAATGCAAATTCACTGCTACATGGTAAGCCATGCACGCTGAATGCCTGGAACCAGCCAACCTAACCATTGTCAATGTTGGAATACTAATAGAACGGATTACAATAGCTGTCGTTTAGACCCCCACTTGGACTCTCTACCATGGAAACTGAAAGGTTAAGGTCATAGACTTCGGTCTGTACAACATTAACCGCATTTACCAGCAGCAACATAGTAAACAGAACCTAATTATCCAACACCTATGAAAAGAGCCCAGAGATCAACCCCAGATTCCAGAATTAACTAACTACGCGTAAACACTCTGAATTGTAACGAAACAGAAACCCTAGCGCAAACAACGTCAAGAAAATGCTCGACATACTGTGCATGGAAAATCGAAATGAGATAATAAAAATATAAGAACATATCATGAAACTGAAGCCCTAAAAGCGCAGTAAAAAGAAAAAAGAAAAAACTCACCAGGGTCGCACTGCTGATAGAAGCTCTCAACGTCTGAAAATCAAACAGAAACAAAAGAATCACCAAAGCGCGCCAAAACAAAAAGAAAAAACGAAGAGAAGGGGTAGAATTCGATTAGCGGTCGAACCAGAAGTAAGAGCTTTGATCATCCCAGCCCTCCGGCCTTTGAAATCCCTATAAACGTCATCCACAGATCGATGGGCGAAGGCAACTCCTTCCATTCCAGAAGATAATCGAAAAACACGCCCGGCAGAAGAAGATAACGAACGAAAGAGAGAAAATATTAGGGTTTTTCACTTTAAAGGAGAAGAACGAAGGTGTTGGTTATAATCCATAAGGGCTTTCTACAGACATCTTCGAATTGGGTTTTAGAGGGGGGTTTTTCCCCGCTTTTCCTTTTCCTGCAACGAAGCCTGCTCAGCTAAACGGAAACGGGCGCACCGAAGACAAAAAGGCAAGAGAGAGAGAGCCGCTATTTTCTTTTTTTCTTGCCTCGCCGAGGAGGCTCTTGGAAGCGTCCGAAAATGGAATGAAATGCTCACCTGCCGTATTGTAGTGGCGCACGGGAGAAGTATTGATCTGCGCAGCTAAAGCCTCGCCGAATGACAATCCAAGCCATCCATCAGCTAGAAATCATGAGTCCATGTACTAAAAATAATCCTGTTCCCTGTCTATATGGATTATTTGAGTGTTACAGTAAATCAAGAGTAAATACTACGTTCTAGCAATATCCTTGATTGTGGCCCCCACATTATCATGAATTAAATTAATTCCCGTATATCTTTCACAAATTTTGTGGCCCACATGATGTTCCGCCGATTCTGCGCGTGGATTAGAACCCAAAACGGTAATGCGGTCCAGATACCAAGAAAAATGTCGCTCCCGCTGGATAGGAACCCGCAAGGGATTCGCGCGCGTTGAATGGAGAAGAAGACATCGCATGACGGCGTGAAGAAGTTCCTGACCATCAATCAAGATGGTCCATTCAGGGAATGGGCTCATAATCTTTTTATTTTATCAAGCATGTGTAGCCTCTGTTTTCCAAGGAGGAAAATAAAAAGGAGAAAATCCATTTAACTCCCCTTTTTACCTTGTTTTAATTAACATAAAATTTACTTTTACTTAGGCTTCGTTTGGATGCATTACGTGCATTAGTTAAATTCAATTCATTTATCATACTTAATACTATTTATTTAATTAAAATTTAGAAAATATTTGAATCTAATAATTTAGTTAGCCATAGACAAAAAAGATAATATAAACGGTCACTTATTTACTCGAACAGAAAAGAATTATAGTTGGGTGAACCATAAACAAGAATTAACAAATGCATATTTACTCTGAAACAAAATGAATTTTATACGCTATTTAAGTTTCTAATTGAGGTGAACTTTTAAATCCTAACCTAACCAAATAAATATAGTGAATGGATTGGCTTGTGACTTCTACCATAATTCAAGATTTCCCTTTGCCCGTCACCATCAGTGATTCAGTTATGCAAGATGCCGAAAGGATGGTGGGATGCATTCATGGAAAATCTGGCATCAACGAGAATCATGGGTGTTGATACACTTAAAAGGAATCTGATGTTCTCTTAGTTTTAGATACCGTTTTTATCTGCATGCGAAACCAAGGGCTAGGAGAACCTCGCAAGAAACTGAACAATCAGTTTAGTTGAACTGGGTGGAAAAGTATTCTTAGTTAACTAAGACATAAAATTACAGGGTCGATTCTTACGCTTTGGAATTGCAGGGGTTAAAAGAGTCTCTCTCTTTCCCCATCACCGCGCCGCCCCCCCATCTGCCATTCTATCAAAATGGAAATTCGTGTGCTCTGTTCTGTGCATGAATTATGTCTACTCTAGTGGAAAGCAGGGTATAATAGGATTTCATGGTATCTTTACTGAGTCGATTTGCTTATAAAGGAAAGCAATCCAGCCAAGCTGGTGATGAAAATTGATTACTAAGGTCGCATTGTGCTATAGGGTAGATAAAATCCTGGCACCAACATTAGCGGCAGTGACAAAGGCAAAAATCGTATCAATTTGTATGCAACACAGCGAATTTTGATTAAGAAACGAATGAATAACGCTAACGCCTGCCAGTTAATAGAAAATGTATCTAGCCTTGATATATAATTCTTCTCTTTTACATTCACGCAAGCATAAGATGGTATGTATTACTTAGCTACAGCACTAGCGTGCACGCATTTCACCTGCGGTGGTAAACATAGATTCTATCCGTGTCATAGGAAGAGATACAAGCTTTTATAATATATTATATACATATTGTTTTGGTTGTCCCCAAATTATTCGTTGAGATAACTTCCAACAGAGTCCTGCAAAACTAGGAAATTGATAAAGGGTGATAAAGGGTGTTCACACTGGAGTCATTAAACAAGACTCTTTTAAAGAAGTATGCAAGAACTTGTATTTCAGCAGGAGTGCATATTTGTTTTTTCACAGCTGAAAGCAGATGAAGAGCTTCGCACTCAAGCTTTCAGTGCAGGGTCCTCATCGCCGCACGATCGTTGCTACCGATCGTAGCCGTCCACTGCACGCGTGATGACCGCACCTCACAGACGACTGCTTCGCACCCTCGGACGACCGCTTCTCGCAGGAAAAATGTAAGACGCCTCACCTTAGCACTGAAGAGGGGAAAAAAATGCAAGCCGCAAGACGCCTCTACACCTTCTAGCCTTCGATTTCGACATTTCTCTCTTCGAATCTTGCACGATCCCCTCTCTTTTCCAAATCAAATCTCGTTTCTCTCACGCCAACCTCGGAATCCCATCGCCGGCATCCCAGTCAGATTCAGTTCGTCATGACGATTATTAACGAGGGGTTGTCCGTTGATACGAAGAGTTTTCACGAGATGAAGGAAATATTGGTTGGGGTTTGGGAGGAGACAAGGACCGGTGTGAAGCGGCTGTATTAGATGCAGGCGAGTGGAGATCGATTGAGATTCTTGGGAAAGGAAAAGGTTTCCGTTTTTTTCTACGAGAACAGAAAAATGTCATCTATTTGATGGTTTCCGTCTGAGATCTGGACGAATTCAAAATCTGAACCTGGGTCTTGGAATAAATCGCGGGGCAATCCCAAATACTGTGTCATTCCTTGAATTATGCTCAAAGGCAGCTTCTTCTCCTTCGACATCAAGATCAACCTCTTCACCCGGCCGTTGAACTCCATACGCCTATCACGGTACACGCTTGCTCTTCTCTATAGAAATCAATGGCCTCCCAGGTCAACCTGAACGCCCACCTGAAAATTCTTCGAAGAACGATTGGTACATCTTGATAAACGTGGATGCTTTGAAGGGGCTGGGGACTTCGAGTTTGAATTTCTACTTGGAAACGGCTGAGATTGGGATGTGCTTGGATGGCGTTTTTGAGGGAGATGATGGTTGAGGATTGGTTACTTGGGCGCCCAAGTCTAATACCCAAAATAAATAAACCACAGCCCAATAAATACCTGGCAACCAAATAGTTATGTATTGGGCCAATGACGTTCCTTCGTATTCAAGCAATAAATTAATTGGAGATGCCTATCCAACATATATCATATACGACATTAGATTACTAAGGAGTTTGGAATCATCCACCATGCTTCGTTGAACTACTATTGTTTTTCTTATTTGCTACGTAAGCTTTGCCGCGACGCTGATGGTGCGAATGCAATAGATTCGCAGGCAACCTCATTTGTGGTCTGATAAAGATGGGTAAACCAAAAACAACGTTAATTTTTTTTTTTTTTTTAACATCCATAATAAATCTACATTTTCTTATCATTATCCCTTTTAAAAAAATACATTTAATTTATTATTGACATCATTTTCTAACTTTTTTCAGCTCTTTTGTTTTTTTATTCTCATTCGTTCAATCTATTTTTTTCTCAAATCAAGCACACTATGCGTGATTAAAACGGTCTAACTATCATCTGGAATGGATGGTCGAGATAGCTTTCTGACAGATATTTGGGATCATCCGATTGCGCTGAGTCAAAGGCAAATGTGGGCATGTAGGAAACTTTCTGTGCAAGTGACCTGTCGACCATGTGAAGACTCCAGTCGACGTTGCGGGATTAGGCCCGGGATTCCAAAGCGACAATGCTCTTGAATCGACAACAAGTCTTCACTCGATTGTCGTTTGTTCTCCTTTGAGGAAATGGACTGAAAAGTGAGTCTCTTAACGTCGCTGCCTGCAAAGGTGGCCTTCGTGTGATGCGATATTGGAACGCTCAAGTCGCTGCCTACAAAGGTGGCCTTCTTGTGATGCGGCCGTTGGGCCAATTTTGGTATTCATCATGACCTGCGGTTGAGAGGGAGAAATCGAAGAACAAGATCATTGCTTCATCAAAGAAAAACTAAAAAGAGCATTGATTTCTTTTAAATTGCATAGACAAAATTGCATTGAAGTGATCTAAAATAATTACATTTTTTTCTCTAAAGAGATATAGGAATCAGTCATGAATGAATCGGAAGACAAATTCAACGCCTATAAATGAATCGGTCATAAGCATTGTCTAAGTGAAGAGCTTTGAGGATGAGAAAAAAATGGCAAAAATAGCAGAAATAACCTAGTGCTTTAAAAGTTGAAGCACGCCAGCATTACCTCAAGAACAATTAAACTGCAAAACAGAGGCTTTTGAAAAGGAAAACACCCTGAAAAAGTGCGAGTTCTATATCAAATCTCACTTAAGCCCTAGATAGTTTAGAGGCCAAATTGATCTGCCAAATCTCAGACGGAAGCCATCAAAAAGATGGCATTTTTCTGTTCTCGCAGAAAAAAAGGGAACTTTTTCCTTTCCCAAGGATCTCAATCAATTCCTCAACAGAAGCGAATTGAACCAAAAAGAACAGAGACTTTACCTTGCTCTTCATCATAGAATCATTGACATTGATTGCGGGGAAAAGAAGCGCTCCACTCGCCTGCATCTAATACAGCTGCTTCACACCGGTCGTCGTCTCCTCCGAAACCCCAACCAATATTTCCTTCATCCCTTGAAAACTCTTCGTATCGACGGACAACCCCTCGTTAATAATCATCATGACGAACTGAAATCTGACTGGGATGTCGGCGATGGGATTCCAAGGTTGGGGCGAGAGAAATGAGATTTAATTTAGAAAAGAGAGGGGATCGTGCAAGATTCGAAGAGAGAAATGTTGAAATCGAAGGCTAGAAGGTGGAGAGGCGTCTTGCGTTTTTTTTGCCTTAGTACTAGGGAGAGGCGCCTTGCCTTTTTTCTGCTATAAGCGGTCAATTGTCATGCATGCAGTGGACGGCTATGATCGATAGCAATGATCGTGCGAGGACTCCCGCACTGAAAGCTTCAGTGCGAAGCTTTTCACTAAACCGCTCCCCATATACATACATAGAGTTTTGATGTAAAAATCATTAGTCTAGTGGAGAAAGATGTTCCCATGGTCACATTTCAATAGATTTCAAATTGGCAAATTCACCTTTACCATAGTTAACATCTAACCATTGAGCATGAAACAGCAGGTGGGGTGTTTGGCTAGTGGCAGTAGATATAAAAAGTAGAAGAAAAATATTTTGAAAAACGTGATAGTAAAATAGAATTGGGATAATTTTAATTATAAACTAAATATATTTTTTGAATGAAATAATGAAAGCAATGTTTTGAAAATCAAATTGGACCACCCAATCTGACCATGAACCGTAAAGGTAACAGTCCAATCCAGTTCTCTCATTTCTACAAAAAATGCCTGAACTGCCAAAACCAAAAGGTTGGATTAGTGGCCCTGTTCAAGTTATTATTAAAAACAAAATAAAAAAAAGAGAAAACTTGTTTGCTAGGCATTGGCCCCACATGCGCTCCCGCCCTCCCCCAAAAAGCCTAAACCCTAAGTTTTTTTCCTTCCCAGTTCCCACCCACTCGGCCATTCCCCTGCTCCTCTCCCTCTGGTATCCACCACACCACCGATCAGTTGCCACCGTCAGTCGCGGCAACCTAAAAACCCTCCTCCCTGCATACCCTATTCTGGCTCATGAAAACCCAATCATTGAAATCAGTTTGGATTGGATTTTTTTTAAATAGGGTTACTTTAATCGGGTTGAGCCCGACCCGATTTGCCAAATAGGGTTAGTTCGGCTTGAGGGGTCAGGCAACCCGATTTGGCCCCACCAAATTTGATATATAAATAAATTTTAAAAAAAGAAATAGTTTCCTTTCCCTACCCCCTACTGTCCTAATTTGAGGTGGAGATTAATTAAAGTGATGTAATGAAGTTTGAGCATAGAGGCTTATGCAGTTTTAATTTTCATTTTACATTTAAAGTCTAAGCCTTAAATTTAAATTATATTTATGAAACTTAATTTGAATTTATTTAGTAATTGTTTAGTTATGGAACTTAGATGAGACTTTGTTTGATTTAAATGGATGGAACTTTGTTTAACTTGGATGAGACTTTTGTAATTATTTAGTTGATCTAAATTTAGTTATGTATGATTTGATCTAGACTTTGCAATGTTGTAAGTATGCATCGCTTAGAAACGATAGGCTTGGATGATTATAGATTATTTTGTGGTATTATTTTTATCTTATTATGCATTTGACTCATATACTTGCCTCCTTTTCTAAGATAAACATGTATCATTTAATATTTTTTTACCTTAATTATCAACTCAAATTCAACCCAAAACAGACCCAATTTTCATAGAGTTGGTTTAGGGTTAGGTTGAAGTTTTACTAATAGAATTAAGATTATGGTTGGGTTGAGATTTTATAAATAGGGTTAGGGTTGAGTTTACCCCAACCTGAGTCAACCTTACCCAATTTATACCCCTACCTCCAGCCTTGCTCCTCACTACACCCCTCTATTGAAAACCCAATTGTCTCCTCCCTACTCCCCTCCAACCCCACTTGCTCCATCTCCCTGCTCCTTCTCATGAAAACCCAACAGTGGAGCAAAAAACCCCACAATCCACAACAGTTGCAACAATATTTTTCTATTGCAACGAAAAACTTCATCTGTCCTCTGACAGTGTCTGTCTATTGCAGCAGTGTCTATCTGTTGTGCAGCAGGCTAGCAATGACCATCCCTATCAGCCAACATTCACTCATTGACCTATTCCAACCACTGACAACAACTAAAATAACCCAACTCAGCTGGGATTGGATGGTTATTAATAATTGTCTTTTAGGTTATTAACAATTGTCTTGCTTGTATCATTATATTGTATATTTTATTCATTTATCAAGTTTATTCTTTGCATAATTAAATTATTTAATCTTACTCTTAAAACTTTTAGATTATATAAAAAATGTCTACAAAGTAGGTTATTCTCATAACCTGTAGGTTATAAAAAAATGTCAACAAAGCAAGTTATTTTTATTCATCACATATTTGCCCATTATGCTTTTTTTGTCAAAGTAGAATCTTTTAATATTAAAAATTTTACTCTTTTTAGTTTTTTTGATGTGTCATATAATTGTATTTATGCTAATATAATATAATTTTATTTTAGGTACATTATCAATTCAATCAAGTATAGAAGAATAAATAAAGATTTGTAAATGACTCATTTCAGATTAGTTGATTGTCTTTGAATTGTTAAATATCTTGTTAGATTTATTTTTAAAATTTATATGATTACATCACTAGTTCATCATTATAGTCTATAGAGTTATTTATTTTTAATATATATATATATATATTAATTTTTTATAATGTGTAACTATTATTATATATTTTAAAGGTAATTTAAAATTATTCATATTATACATAATTATATATGTTTAATTATATTTTTTAAAAATTTTAAAAATAAAAAATATTTAATACATCATAATTATGCCATGCTGATATCATGGTTTAAACTAGTTTGAATTAATGGTTGAACCTGTTAGACTTAAGCCAGACATAAAAATGTTTATGTGATTGTTCGGTTTTGACAACATTGGATAGAACTAGAAATTTTAGCAGAATTCTTTGATGGACTCTTCTTCAGTTTTGACATTTTATCATACACCTACCGAAATCCTCCAAAGTATCATTATGTCCCTAGTAGTCAGTTGGATGATGTTGGATGCATTGCAAAGGATTATAGGGATGGCTACATGCCATCTGTAATGAAGGGCGATTAACAATGACTCCGGTTTGCAACAAATTTCATAATTGCTGCTAGAGGTGTGCATGGGCTTGGGTTTAGCCAGAACCCAATCCAAATTTGGTTAGGATTGGGATGTAATTTTAATTAAAAAAATAAAACCAGGTAGAGTCCAACCCAAACCTAACTAAATGATGGGTTCGGTCGGGTAGAAGCATGCGTGAAGATTTCAGAATACTTTAATGCCTTGGATGTTAATTCCACTCAATTTATGATCATCATAATGTGATTTAATTCAGAATGTACAGTTAAGTTTTGAAATTAATGAAAAATCTTGGTAGGAATGTGAATTAAGTTTTTGTTGTCATGAGAATACACATGTGAGGCATTAGATGGCCAAATTAGCCTATTTGGATAAAAGTTCTCACCTCAAGATGAAGAGACAGTTTTATACCCTTGTGGAAAAAAAAGGGTGAGAACCATACTTATTAGAAAATATGAAAAAAATAACATAGTTGTAAAAGTAATTAATTATTATGTGTGAAAAAATTTCACGCACAAGAGGTACAAGACAAGATAGTTTGGCAGGTAATTAGTATAATTAAACTAACTGTTTCATCTGGATTTCAGTCAAAACCAACATCCAATAATTGGGATGTAAATCATAAATTCATCAATCATCATAGTGGGCTATGATAATCACATTTAATGGATTTTAAACATCTAATGAAGGGTTTGATGAGTGTCGTAGGCACTCAGCTAGGCAAAAGTAAGGTGACCAATTTTATAATGTGTTTGATTAGGTACATGAAAAAGGAAACCTCGACAACATTCATTGCTAAAACATAGGGCTCGAAAATCAATGGTTGAACATGTTATTGAATTAATTAAAATAGATATATTATGAAATAAGAGTAGTTTCAGTCAAGTCGACAGCCAAAATGTAGTTAATTCTATTAAAATAGATAAATTTCACAATGAAGAGCAGTTTCAATCAAGAGGATGAAGCTGAAATTTCATTGGGCCATTATAAACATTCTACCATGGTTGATTATATGTGCTACCATGGTTGATCAAATGTGCTAATCTGGGACCATTACAAACGTGTGCTCTGAGCTGGGATGTTATGAGCTTTGCAACTTCTGAGCTAGTGCATCCTATTCTAATTTTAAAATAAAAATAAAAAATGAAACTCAAACTGAACCCAAAGGATTAGGGTAAGGGTTGAGCAAAGGTTTTCAAAGTAGGGTAGAAGTTAGGGTTTGACACATATTTTATATATAGGGTTAGGGTTGGGCAACCTCAAACCCGAATTGAACCAAACTCATGCACGCCCCTAGCTGCTGCTGATGCATGCCTTCCTAAGGTATTTTAGTCCAATTCTAAGCTAATGTTTGATACGGTAACTTTTTTTCATACATTTCAACTAGAAAACATTAAATTAAAATATTAGATGGTTGTGCCAAGTAATTAGGGTGTGTTGGGATGGATGCATTAAGGGTGTACCAGGGTGTGCAGTGTATTGGCAAAAAAGAAAATAACATGATGAGTAGTGTATATTAAAAATTGTATATAAGATGATTTAAAGAACGAGAGTGGATGATTAAAAAAATGAAAATATAAAAAAGACAAATGAATGAAAGGGTATGAAAAATGATTGAAAATCTTGATGTAATATTTGAAATGTAAGGTATCTTTACTAATGTTATATTTGGCTGAAGGGTGTATTAGGATGTGTATCAGGGGTTATGTAGTGGAGATACTTGTTGAGCATTCATTCAAACAAACCCTAAACCTAAGGTGAAATTTAGTTATGTATCACTCAAGTTATAATGTTGGGGATCTCTAACATAGATACTTAATTATCCAGCTAGTACTATAATACATAAGATCCCAATATAGATGGAATACCTCTTCTAGTTACTACGCAGTCTTATAAGATAAAAACTAAGGATGTGTATTCTTTTAGAATCCTCTCTAAGACAAGAATCTCTATCCCACCTGCGTACGGATTTCGTATATCCCTCATACACGATTATAAATATATCAGGAACACACCCTCTTAGATGAAACTCTCTAAGTTCTCTAGGCTCTCTCTTTTTTATTCATACCTCCTACTAAGGTCTCTGGTTGACTTGAGAGTTGGAGTGTTTGCACCAGGACCACCCCCAACACCCTCTGATGTTTTTTCTGTCTTACAAGATCTATACATGAGATTTTTAGAAAGCAGTTTGAGGACTACCCAAACATTGGCGCCGTATGTGGGAAACACATCTTTTTCCCATGCATTCTATCTATCCATACTAAGGATTCTTCATGGTCATAATAGCAACAATAAAGGCTTTGACCTCTCTAACGTTTACACCTCTAGATTCAACGACAGATCCATTAAAAATCAACCTGTCCGAGGGTTAGCATCAGATCCGCCAGTGGTCTATGTATACATTGGAAGAGTCCAATCTCCGAGTACTAGATCGACTAAAATTAGGTGCCAAGAAAACAAATCCCTAACAAATTGCGTACACAAATATTGCTCCATGCCATCATCGGAGCACTATGTGAGAATGATGTGTGATGTGGTTACCTTAAGCTGCAAGATATTGGGCTGGCGCAAATTAAGGAGGCACACTTACGCACCACAGATTGTTGTTATAGGGGGCAAACATGTAGCTTTAGACTATGGCAAGCCAAAGGTGACTAAGTGGTTTGAGCCAACCATGTCCATAGTCCACTCGCTATGCATGGTTCTAGTATATTGTCTCTTTGAGAGCATTCTAAACAACCTCGCCGTTGGGCGTCACTATGGAACTACAGAAGTTGATTGCATGTCTCTTACACTTTTCTTAAATTCCAAGATAGATATCATGAGATTATTTTTTTTAAAATTCATAAGATAGGGCAGAAATCCACTGCCTCACAATTTCTTCAATTTCTCCATTTGATCAGGCCAAGTTTTGCCATGGTGGCAAGGTCCCAATGACACCACCTGAGGATCCATGCACCTGAGAGACAATGGATGTACTTCCAAGAGAATCATCAAGTTTTCTATTTCTGTAGAATAGAATTGAAAGGCGTGCCTGGACAGAGTCGTCTAACTTATCGGTTCCATAGAATAAAACTGAAGAGCGTGTCTAAATAGAAGCCGTTAAGCTTCCTGATTTCGCAAAATGGAATTGAAGGTTGTGCTTAAACAATGGTTGTCAAGCTTCCTAGTTCCGCAAAACTAAATTGAAGAGTGTGCCTGAATAGAGATTGTCAAGCTTTCCAGTTCTGCAGAAAGAAATTGAAGAGTGTGTCTGAATAGAGGTAGTCAAGTTTTTCGGTTTTAAAGAACTGAACTGAAACAAGTGCCTAGATAGAGGTCGTCAAGCTTCCTAGTTCCGAGGTACAAAACTGAATGATGTGCTCAAAGTGGGCTGTCAAGTTCCTGCTCTAAGGATAAAGCCGACAGATGAGCTCCCAAGAGAGAGCTGTCAAGTTTCGGCTCCTAGGAGAGAGCCAAAAGATGCATTTCCATGAGAGAGTTATCAAATTTCGGCTTTCAGGAGAGAGCCGAAGGATGTACTCCCAAGAGAGAGTCGTCAAATTCTAACTCCTAAGAGAGAGTTATCAATTTTCTGTCTCCCATGAGAGAAGGACACTCTCCTAGTATAGAGCCTTTAAGTTTCAGCTCCTGGGAGATAGTTGAAGGACTCCAACTCTTAGAAGAGAGCCAAAGGACATGTTCCCAAGAGAGAGCCATCAAGTTTTGGCTCTCACGAGAGAGCCGAAGGATGCGCTTTCAGGAAAGAGCTGTCTAGTTTTGACTCCTAGGAGAGAGCCAAAAGAGCTCCCATGAGAGAGTTAAAGGACGCACTTCCGAGAGAGAGCTATCAAGTTTTTGCTCTCAGGAGAGAGCCAAAAGGATGCACTCTCTAAAGAAATGATTGATTCAACCGAGTTGAAAACAAAGGTGGAAAAGCAAGCACAAACATAGGCGATAAAGAGTAAAAGTTATTTAAAATGAACCTGCTACATGGTTCCTAAAAGCTGTGCGTTGCATCGTTTATCACACCTATTGCATCTCTCAAGCACTATTTAGACAGAAACATGCAAAAGCATTGAAGCATGCACCAAGGATCAAACAAATGAGAAGAGGGGTTTTACCACATCTCCTTGAGGGAGACTTGTATTAGAGATCTCTAACATAGAGACTTAATTATCTAGCTAGTACTATGCCACATAATATTTCAATACAGATGAGATACCTCTTATAACTATTATGCAGTCCCGTAAGATAAGAACTACGAATACATAATTTTTTGCAATCCTCTCTTAGATAAAAATCTTCATCCCACTTGCATACGGATTGCGCATATCCCTACGTATATTCCTTATAAACAATTATAATTACACGAAGTATACACTCTCTTTGGAAGAAGCTCTCCAAGATTTTTAAGCTCTCTCATTATTATTTACACTCCCTACTAAGGTCCTAACTGACTTGAGCATTAGAGTATCCATAACGAGATCACTCTTGGTGCCTATTGATGTTTTCTTTGTCTTATAGGATCTTTACATAAGATCTTTGGAGAGTGGTTCTGGAACGACCCAAACAATAATAAATTTGAATTGGGTGTGTTCAAAATTTTTATTTTTTTACACAAGGACACATCTTTAATTTTTTTATTTGTATTTTTTAAATACTCATTTATTTTATTTTTATTCATTTTATAAGATAGACTACTCTCTATATTACTGTAGTACTTGTGTTATCATTTTTTATATCTTTTTTTTCTTATTTTATTTTGTATGCTACAAAAGAAAGAAAGATAAAGAAAATATAAGTTTTTATTGAAAGTTTATTTATTCTGACTTTATTTATTTGTGATTATTATTAATTTTGATACTATTAATATCATTTTTTTATTTTCTTTCATGCATTTTTCTTGTCACACAAATGAATACTTCTACGTTCAACTCTAGTATTTTGGCTGGAGATAAGATCTGCCGATAGCACGTGTTAGATGGGGAGTGGTGAAGCGGCAGTCTCTCGACCGTGCGATTCCCTCCCATGCGAGCTGCGAGGAGCGTGGGATGTGGTGAAGTCCACGCACTCCAAGAAAGCTTGATGTTGTTGCCCATGGTGCGAACGTCGGTCTTTTAACATTCGCCCTGATAAAGATTCACTATTTTTAATTATTTTATTAACACATTAAATTTTTAATTGTAATTTTAAATAGGCTCTTTCAACGAGGACAACGACCCAAACCTTAAAACGGCAAAAAGTGCTTCTATTAAAGGGAGAGGCTCGCGATTAGCAGGCAGCTATCCTGCCGCTCTTGCAAAGTTGCAAGCACCAACCGTTTTCTTAGGACCAAATCAAAATCCAATCCCACCAAAATATATATCTTACAATATTGAGCGAACCTATTAAAAAATAACTCAACGAGTTAATTGCGTGGGCAGCTCGAAAGAAAACGATGTACCAAATTCAGGGCATCGATATATCTATATCTATGATTCATTTTCAGATAATTTTAGTTATTCCATCTACACAGCGTAATGCAAGTCTAATGGTTGGATCAGATCAAATAATCAGTTCCGACAAACTCTACTTGGATAATTATCTCCTTATCCCATACTTATCTCTTTATCCGACGCCCACGGCAACAAGATCACTCTCCGAGAAGGTCGCCGGCGCTCCGGAGGCGCTCGCCACCATCTGCGCACATTAGCAGAGAGAATGCTTCTGCTTCAAATACCCATAGCAGACTCATTTAGTTCTCAGAAAACCCACCCCAGACAGGATGACGCCAGCCTCAGCTAAACAGAAGGTCTGCGTCACCGGCTCTAACGGCTTCATCGGCTCGTGGCTGGTTCGGAGCCTTCTCGACCGGGGCTACGCTGTCAACGGCACGTACCTGCGCGGCGCCGACACCTCCCACCTTTACCTCCACCCCAGCGCCGACAGCCGCCTCTCGCTCTTCGAAGCCGACCTCCTCGACGCGCCGGCGCTCCAGGCCGCCATAAACGGATGCTCCGGAGTCTTCCACGTGGCGTCGCCCTGCTCCCTAGCCGACCCTCAAGACCCCCACCTGGAATTCATCCTTCCCGCCGTGCAGGGGACGCTCAATGTTCTGGAAGCTGCCAAGGCTTCCAATGTCAGCCGCGTCGTCCTCACTTCTTCCATCTCTTCGCTCGTTCCCAACCCTAGCTGGCCCCACAATAAAGCCCCAATTGATGAGAACTCCTGGACTGATCTCGAGTACTGCAAATCTCGCCAGGTGAGAGTCTCTTTTTCTTCTCTGGGACGGCAAAGATTTCTTTTTCCTTAGCTTAGGATCGAAGTCTATCTCCTGCTCAACTCGCAGGCGCCATCTGATGTTTTTGGAAATTACCACCTGTCCTGGTTCGGCAAGATACCTATGCTGAGTTGGGGTCATCTGTTAAAGGGCAGGATGATTATTGAGATGTTGTTATAGTGGGGTAGTTTGTTTGTGTTAATTGTGAGAACATGAATGGTTTGGCTCATTTGATGTCCTGGCACGGGGACCACTGGATATAGTACGGTGGCATAAAAAATTGAAAAATGATTTTTTGCAATCAAGTAGGCCTTTTGCTAAAATCTGTCTTTCCAAAGGTGAAATTCTGGGTAACAGTCACATAATTCACGGTTTTGGATGCACGCTAGACTGAAATTCACATGACATGGATGCAGCTAAACCCTGACTTGTTAATGTTATTGATAAGCATTTATCATTTGCTGAAATACTTGGAGGATTGGTTGTTAGAATAACCAGGTGTTTTTGGTGATTTGTTGCGGCAACCTATCAATTCGAGGGTTCAAATTTAATATTTGTTCAAACTAGTTAAATAATTATCATGCTAAAGACATGCGCATAACAACATTAGTTTCTGTTATTGCCTCATGCTCTTGTCAATCCAGTCATATTTCAATAAAAAGCTTAGAACAACTGGTCTCGACAAGACAATCCAAATGGTCTAGTATATCTTGGGGCTGCAGGACAATAAACATCCACTCCTATGCTGAGATTGCCACAATCTAGCTGGATATGCATTCTTCCCTACATTGAGATTTTCAGGCTATCTCCCTGGATATGCATGCATCCCCACATTGAGATTTTCAGGCTATTCCCAGGCTGAGACAAGTTTTGCCTGGTGAATTGTACAGATGCACAGGCCTTTTTTTTTGTGCCCATTAATTAAACTTAACACCGCTGAGATGGCAGGCATTGGTTAGGGAACTAAACGATTATTAGATCTTTTTTTTCCCTCTTATTCTTTTTTTATTTTTTTATTTTCAGTATTAGCTAGAATGAAGCTTATCAATGTTTCTGTCATTGGTTCTGCAGAAGTGGTATCCTGTGTCAAAAACAATGGCAGAGAAGGCAGCTTGGGACTATGCAAAGAAGAATGGCTTGGACATTGTTGCAATACATCCATCCACTGTGCTGGGCCCACTCTTGCAGCCAGGCTTGAATGCAAGCTCAGCAGTTCTATTGAATCTCATTCAAGGTTTTTTACATATCCATCTGACTATACTAGTATGTGTTTGCAGATCGTATCTGTGCTGTTATTGGGTGCCATTTTCATCTTAACAGCCAATTATCTTGTGGGGAGTTATCACACGTCTAATGAACATTTTGCTCTGTGGATCATCTGTCTGCCGAGAATGATATTGCTTGAATGCTTCTCATGGGCTTTCACTTGGAAAGAATTTGATTCCTTAATCATGTCAACATGATTCTGCACTTACGTAGCTAGCATTATGGATGTACTGTGTCGATATTTCTTGCGGACCATGTCAGGAAATGCGATGCTGACATTGTTGATTTGATTATCACATGGATGATTTGTAGGCCAAACATATCAGCCAACTCTTTCCTGGTGTACATTCCCTGCTATATCCAGTCTTATTTTATGGATTCACTGGACTGGTCCTTGATGCATATCCTAAGATTTGATCAAAGTTTAAAATGGAAAAACATAGGAAAAAATGAGAGATGGGTAGAGAGAAAGAGGGATAGATGAGATCGAGTCTCACTTAGTTGCAAATGATTATCCAAAAAGTTCTAATTTCCTATAATTATTCACTTTTAGGGAAGTCAACTGAGAATTACCATACTCAATTTCCTTGCTCCTGGGACATGCCCCTGCCATATGGAGACCTAGCATATCAACTGACCCAATCATAATCACCTGTGTTTGCCTCTCATACCTTGAAGGTGTGGCTTAGAGAGCTTCCGTGATACAATCTACATGTTAGCATTCCTCTAACAGATAACCCAAACCTTTGTTTTAGTATCTCATAGTCAGTAGAAAACTCTTCTAAGTAATTCAATTTTTCTTAATAGAACAATTCAGATTATCCTTATTTGGGGTAGAAAACACTCAAATGAATGTTGTGAAACATTCATCTGAATTATGAATTGATGGATCATGACAAGCCTGATTTCATTTTACTTTGCTTTTAAGGGTCAAACGACACTCAAGAATACTACTGGCTGGGCTGTGTGCATGTGAGAGATGTTGCCAAGGCTCATATTTTACTGTTTGAAGAACCGACTGCTTCTGGAAGGTTCCTTTGCACTAATGGAATCTACCAGTTCAGGGATTTTGCAGAGACTGTGGCTAGGTTGTGCCCTGAGTATCCTGTGCACAGGTAAAAATATATAGTGCCACTTAATTCTATGCTGCTCTTTTTTATTTTGGGCATTTCTATCTTTAGCTTGCACCGTTTTACATTTTATTTGTCATGTACAAATTGATTTTTTATTGCAATGAGCATCAGCATAATGTTTTTATGCTATCCCCAACCTTACTGCCTGACATGAGTCCGTGGTCATAGTCAAAGAGGTGAAGCCCTTCTATTTCTCAGTATTGTTTATCTTGGATTCCAAGTATCAAGTATTAGACTAAGCATTTTAAAGCTAAAAGGTTGCATTGGTACATTTTTCTCCCTTGATGGAATTTGATATGGAGAAAGTAGGTTAAGCGAAAGCCTAATCTTGTTTGTTACTATCAAATAATTTTTACCAAACATCTGTATCTTTAATGCATTGCAACCAATGCATGAATCTTAATATCTTTTTTACTAAAGTTTAAGTACAATGAATTCCTTTGTTCAAAACCTCTCCATTGAATTGAAGTGAGTAAAAAATAAAAGCACTTTGATGATATTTGAATGGCAGAAACATTGACATAAGGTATTCTGTGTATTAGAACTTGCTGATCTAGTTTTGGCAAAGCTTTGAAAGCTGCCAGCACATGATGCAGAATTGATCAACTGACATAATGCATTGTCATCATGGAAAGTAGCAGGAGATTAGGAGTGGGATTAGGATTATCCATAAGAAACAAATGATGGAATAGGCAATATATTGACCAGGCTAAGCAAATTCCCCCCCACCCCCCTGGATAATTAATGGTCTTGGTGATTTCCTTTGAGTCTGTTATTCTGGCTTAACCATCTGTATTGAATGATTGTAGATGAAGAACGGGCTGTTGGCCAGTCATTGAGAGTCAGGTTTAGCCTTGTCTATGCATAGGGAATACAGAGAGGGCAAAAAATAAAAAATGAAAATACAGAGAATGAGGGTAATATTCCAGAATCCAAATATGGTTACTGAAACTCTTTGATTCCTTAGAAATTCCATGGTGCCATCCCTACAGAAAAGATTGGACCTCCAGTCTCATGACCTCAATAATTCACTGTGCTATGCCTATCCCTGCTGTTATTGTCCTGTTCTATGCTTGTCATTTGCAGTTGCCAGACACATTGATGCTAGCTTCACTTATTGCAATGCCATTTCTTTTTGTTCCTTGGGTTCTAGAACATGCTCAGCAAACTTTGCTGTTCTTGTCCTTATGGAAGGTTGTGATGTTGTTGGTGGATTGTACCAGTGGGGCATTCGGCCCTGTCTATGTTGCTTTAATATGTTCACATGTGTAGTGCCAACTGCCAGCCTATAATTGTCAATGCACTTTATTATGTTCACTTCTAATTCATTGTTCATCAGTCCCTTCCATCACCAGGGATTTTTATGCAGCTTGCTACACCATCCATATTTCTGAACTTTCCATGTTTCTGTTTCCTTTCAAGATAAATCAGATGAGATTTGTAGCTGCATATCATCTTCACCATGCTTAACAATTTGATATTCTCTGCAGAAATGTGAATTTTGATGTATTTGCTTTTAGGCAAGACATCAATTTAGAATTTTAATTTTAAAAAATGAGACATGCTGTCACATCAGGTTTTTTTGTGGTCGTATATAGAGATGCGTAACAAAAATTGCAGGATGCAGAAATTTAATCTAATATAAATAAAATTGGCACTGATATCATCCAGCTGTGTAAGCATCAAATAAGACCTCAGAAGTTCAGTTATTATTCCATTTGGGTTTTGACAACTGGATGGCAACTTAATTGCTGAGTTTTTATTTGGCTTGGAAACTGGTAGTTTGATCTTAAAGCAGACTTCATGTCTGATGGCCCCCCTTCGTATTCTTTGATGTGCACTGTTTTCTTCTCAACCATTCTTGTGGGGAATTGATTAAAGTGCTGGTAAATGAAGTTATGAAACATATAAAGTTAGTAATCTAGTGTTTGCTTTCTACTAATAGAAGCCAGACATTTTGCATCTTGCTCAATCCACTTGTGTAGTTTGTTTACATGCAAGATTGTGTTCATGTGGATATTATGGTTCAGATGGCCATCTCTTGATCTGTTCATCCTGTTGTGGTTTCTTCTTTCTTTCTTTCTTTCTTTTTCTTTTTCTTTTGTTGTAAATTTTTTATTTTTATCTCTCCTTTCTTTAATCAGCAACTCTTTTTGCTACCACATCTTACTCATGCTGGGATCATTCACTGTCAAAGTTCCCCATGAGGGTTCTGTCATTTCAAAATTATCTTATCTATGGTTCTATACAGAAACCTCTGAGTCAGCTAACGCAAGCTTGACAGTTGCTGATGAGCCGGACCACCTAATTTCTTTTTATTGATGTCCTCCATATGCTGTAACCATTTTGATCTCATCGAAAATCCATGTTTGCTAACATTTTAACAATGATGACAGGTTTGCTGAAGAAACCCAGCCAGGTCTCATGACATGTAAGGATGCTGCAAAACGATTGATTGATCTTGGCCTAGTCTTTACACCAATTGAAGAAACCATCCAAGATGCCGTGTCAAGTTTTAAGAGTAACGGCCTTTTGAGGGAGGCCAGCCCGCAGGCTTAGACTTTCTACAATAAGAAGGCTTAGGCTAAATGTATAGACACATTAATAAATGCGCCAAAGAAGTTATTTTGATTTAATTCTTGTAATTGGTTTCGAGGATGGAGTAGTTGTTTCATTCGTTTATTTATTTTTTCCGATTCGTTGTAGAACATGGCGCCATTAAATCATCTTCTCTACCCTTCATCAGAGGAACGAGATTTACATCCCAATTCACTATTTCTTGCCGGTAACAATAAACTTGTGCCAGTAAGTTAGTTTTACAGCACCTTAGCGTGTAGCTGTTGTCGATTAAGATCATTATTCGAGGGATGGAGATGTGATGAATGGACCAACTAACCTAATTCTTCCAGAAGGTCTCATATCAGTTCCTCCCCATCCATTCTGAGACGCAGAATATTTCACCGCCGGTCGGATCGATGGCCTGGACCTTCAAACACTGCTGACGTCATGCTCTGATCTCAATGAATCTTGGTGCTCTGATTAAATTTAGGTGCCGCACCAAACGGCAAGAATCATGACTAATCCAAGTTCGAATCCAAACTGAGGTGTCGAGTAGATTATATCATTATCACAATATATTTTTTATATGTGGGTGTATGATGGGATGAGTAATGACTAAGGAGCAGGACGGGCCCACACAAGCATTAGAATCCATGGCCTGATTAGTCCTCCCATCTGGCGTGGACGACTCAGACACGTGCACCTGACACATCATCAACAGTAGGAGCTTTAGCAAATGGGCGTTTGCTGCCACCCTTATTCAAGCAAAGGGATGGTATTATCCGCAGAGACTTGCTGGGTTATTTTTAGTTTTTATCGTGTGCTTTGCTTTCAAGACCCACAAACACTCCATGTGCCTGAGGTTCCCCACCGTTTCCACGAGCTCTTTTACAAGGAAAGAATCTTTTTTCCTTTGTATGTGATGAGAGAGGTGGCCGTGGTGATTGTTGCACATGCGATGACAGAAGACTCTCCATGATTGCAAAAGTACATGCCACCCTACCTATCTCCCCGAACTCTTAAAATCCCATTCCCCTCCCTTCCATTTCCATGTGGAGAGCAGAGCAGAAGACGCTGATCGATGCGGGCGACGCTAATATGAGCACCCCGGCAACCTGCGCCCAGTCCTGGTAATCATCTCTCGACCCAAATTCAAACCATCCATCATCCACCACACCTGAATTCTTCCATTCATCGCCACGAACTCGATATGATGACACGTGCACATTCATCACTGCTGTTCAGCAGCAGCTTCCATGGCCAGGTTGAGCGTATCACCTCTCCAACAATCTCTGCCTAGAACAGTGAAAATCGTCTCTGGGCCTCTTTAATCACTTCGCCGCTGCATACCTTTCATCCTTCTTCTGCTTCTGCAATCACTATACGCTTACTGTTTTTATGGGGTGCTTTTTGAAGGTCTATCAGCGACGACTCGTTAAAACGGTACGTCTACTTTGCAAGTGAAAGCTGCGTACAGGAGCTGCTTTCTGCATCTGATCCTGACCGGGTCGACCACAGCGATGCGTGGAAGGTTCTTGCCATCGACAATGACGTGGAGATATCGAAACGTCGATCCGGTTCCCTTCACATTTTTCGCAGCCGCTGGCTACTTACCTCAGTCTCGCCTCAGCAGTTCATAACAGTAGCTAATGCCATCGATGCTGCCAAGGTAAGCTCAACCCAATTCTCATTTTCCTCAATTCTATATTTAAACCATCAATCTATCAAACATTCAGGAGGAAAACTCTTTTATGCCACAATTCAGCTATTTCAACCTTTGATTTGGAAGTTGGTCTCAATCAGACACGCCAATGGTTGATGATTAACTCGACAATTGCAAAAATCAGATAGATCAAGGATGACCCAATTGTGACTATTTTCATCTTGGGTTAAGATGAGTCCATCAAATCAACTGCACATATCATCATCTGTGAGCCCCGCATGGATGAAATCCATGTGCAGAAGTTTCCAATTTGTACGCCGTACTATCGAAAAGGATGATTTTGTCCGCCATAGCGGACTAATAACGGATTTAACAAACCTACAAAGGCTATAGTTAGGTACTTGGCCTCACATGTAAACAATCTAAACCGTTCATCACAAGAAGGCAACGATGTTATCCCAAAATCTGTTTTCGACAGATGGACTGTACCTATGTTTCAAAAACACCACGCATCAATAGCTTCATAAGCAGCCCATATGTGAATTATATCCAAATCCTACAAAAATGGCGTTCCCAACTTTATTTTTCATCCATAATTCCATAGGAAGAACGGCTCGGATGTATCAGGTTTCCTTTTTTCCCCTTTGGCAGAGCGAGTGCTCATCAGTTTCTATGAAGGTGGGGATCGGATATAATTCTTTGTTTAGCAAAAGGCTGGCTGCTTTAGCAAAAGGCCATGATATTCCATATAAAAAAAGGGAGCAGGAATACGATGTGCGCTCAAAAGAGGTAGACTAGAATCAAAATGATGCCAGCTCCATCTACAATATCCCCCACAATAAGAGCCTACTACTAAAATCTATTTCGAATCTTTAACTAGGACCGTACGATGTTTTATTTCAACCGTCCTTTGAAGAAGGACACAGGTTGGATCGTTCTGGCTATATCAAGATCCAACAAATTCTGGGCCTATGTTCAATTCCAAGTGGTCCCAATGATATGAGCTGTCTTATTTTTTTCGACTGTGAATAGTCACCTTCAATTAATAAATAAAAAGGCTGTCATTGAACGAAGATGGTGATCCTTTGTAGACTTCTATAAAACGTTCGTCGCCTGCCATCTTCTTTGCTTGATTCCCCCCTTTCTTGGCTGCCAATCCACGTTCGGGCCATGGGGCCACGTCGAGGGATGATCGAGACCGTTCATATTGTGGAACATGGCCTTGCTGGATTTCCTAAAACTTTTCATATGCAAACAATCTTGAATGACTGGTGTGTATGCATTGAATATGGGCGGTTGGCCACTTTGGTTTGACTGTCCAATGGTGGAAAATTAATCGATATGGGGTGAACCCGCATGTGCCACTAATTGACCTTCTCAGTCACTGTTGTTTAAACCATACCGGACCGGCCACTCGACTGACCAGTCCGGTATAGTTTGGTTTATTCTAGTGAACTAGGTTTTAAATTTTTAATATTATTAATCTAATAAAAGCATATATTAAGTAATATAAATTGTTTGGAAAAAAGACCTATTCATTTATATTAAGATCTAAGGTTCAAAACTTTAAATTTTTATTATATATATATATATATTTAAAAATACATTGAACTGATCAATTCAATTCAATCACAAAATTGAGCCAGAAAGATTGTGAACCGGACGCTTAATTAATTCAACCTCCGGTCCAGTTTTTATATCATTGTTCTCACTCTACAACTTGGGAGTGCACCAAGAAATGTTAGCATTTAGCAACATTAATTAGCTGCCCAGACCGTCAGTGGATGGATATGATGCAATCTTGCGTTGATTGAAACAGCAATGGGACCCTGATCTGGTGGAAGCCAAGTACATCAAGGATCTGGATGAGAACCTCAGCATCATCCGCCTCCGGTTCGGAGTTGCCTCGAAGCCCCTCTTCAAGAACAGGGAATTCATAGTCTATGAGCGGCGCGAAACCATGGAAGACGGCACTCTGGTACTGAACGCATCCCAAGCTTACAGATTGAATGGAATTGGCTTCTTCTATCCAATCCCATTTCATGGGACTTATGTTTCTATGGGTTTTACTCGGCCACAGGTAGTGGCAGTCGCGTCTCTACCGAAAGAGATTGCTGCAGGGTTGCAACCAAAGCGAGACAACTACATCAGAGGGCTGTTGCTGCAGTCTGGATGGGTGGTGGAGAAGCTCGATGGTGATTCTTGCATGGTTACGTACGTTGTTCAGGTGATAATTGGACCTCAGCCACCAATGCCTTTGGGTGAATTTGGAGGCCTCAATAAAAGACGCCCGCCACCATGATATGTTGGTTGATGAGGCCCACATTCCAGTGTATGATCAGAACCAACCAGCCCTGGATTTTTACTGTAGTTGAAAAACCATGCATAAGTTAAAACCGGCAATTGGTTGAACAATTGGTGGAAAGCTAATGGTTTGCTTCATCCATTTTAACTACCGCTAGTGGTTTTAAACTACCGCCTGTCAACAGAATTTCCAAACAGAAGGATGGGCCGATTGCAGGTACCGCTAGTTGTCGACCTTCTCAGGCAACTGGGTGGTATTTTCATGAGGCCCTATTCATGCGCATAAAATCTCCAGGCAGTGATCTAAGCTTATATTGTTCAAATTTTTATTTAATTTGTTTATTTTTTGGCAGTTGGATCCAGCAGGATGGCTGCCGAAATGCTTCGTCAACAGGCTTAACACAAAGCTCGTTATGATCATCGACAACCTCAAAAAATTGGCCCAGGCTTCCCCCATGAATGGCCAGATGTGAAATTTCTCTACCCCCTTCTCTCTGTCTTTATATGCAAATCATTCCTACGTAGTAGTGATAACAAGGAAAATAATTTTTCATTTTTGTAATGTGGTATAAAAAAATAATTTTGGCGTGTTTGCTTGAACTCTATTTAGTGAAATTTGCACTAGAATAGACACTAAGGATGAGCTAGCATAATTTCCAATGAAATGAAAGCGCCCCCACCCCAACCCCCAGGAAAAGAACAATTGCCTTTTGCCTTTCCAGCTCCTCTACTGCTATTTACTGTCCACCTATAAAACATGAGGACTGAAACTTTGGTGCCATACCATCTTGCCATCTTTTGATAGAGCAATGACCACTTGTTTATGCCTGAGGGCCACAGCAGAAGGATCCTGTTCAGGTGAGCCATACGACCTAAATCAATGGAGAAAATCAACTGTCTACGCAACATAAAATTTTGGCCAACTTAGCCAGCGGAAATGATTTTCTTAAAACAAAATGTTCAAGGGCATATGCTTTTAGAGCTGGTTGTATAAACATGTGGGAGATTGCTGGAAAAATAGTAATCGATGGAGTTTTCAATTAGCTCGAAAAGATTACTGCATGGCATCTCTGATTTAGTGGGAGGACCTTTTGGTGGCCGCTTGTCGTCCCGGGAAATTAAAAGTACTTTCTTCAAACAATCCATTTGAAGAAAGGTAAATGGTTTGTAAGTGGTTATTAGTCTATAAGTGAAGCCACACAAACACACACACATATATATATATATATATATATGAATAGCACAAAAATCACATTGGAATTCGTACAAGTGAAAAATAGTATTAATTACAGATATGTAGTTTAACTTAGCAAAAGAAATTTAGATGGAATAATACTTCATAGTGCATACCAACCCAACCCAACTAAACAGCTCGGCAAGAGCGACATTGCCAGTAACATCATGCCGTGATTTATCCTACTAGCATTTTGGTGATTCGTGCCACAGTAGGTCAAATGCTGGGTCAGCAATTAATGGGCAATAAAGCTTGATTAGCGCATCTAAATATTTTATATTCCCATACAAAATTATACTTCTTTAATCCCATGTGAACATAGAATAAAGAAAAGGAAGCACTGAGACTCAGCGAGCTGACACTCATCCGTGAGATCGAAGCCAGTAAAAGTTGTAGACGGATGACCAACAGACCGTTTTACATGGATCTCTGACAAAAAGAAGAAAATGAATAGATGGCTGGACAGAGCTTACTTATACACGAATCTGGCCTACCAAGAAAAGAACAAACCGAGATCTATAATTTAATGGGTAATTTAAAAAAAAAACTTTTTGACCATCTAGCAGTTTGGACCGCTTAGGAAGTCAAGGTACATCCAATCACCGATTCCTCTTCTATTTTATAGGCAAGTTGATGGTAGGTGGGCCGCAATTACGAGCAGTGGAAAGAAATATTAATTAGCAATGATACAAACTACAACGTAGATTTAAATATCCAACGACCCGCGAAGCCAATTTCACCGACGAAGCTGCTGTCTTGAATTTGAAAAATTCGTTTAAAAATGCACTACCATAAACCATGAATCGTAGTCCAGCGGTCCAATTGTTGGAAAATGTCAAGTATTCTTCACCTCTGTTTTGCTCGATCCTTTTTAAAGTTTTGCTAGTCCAAGCCAAGACATTTAAGCCGGAAGCAGTGGATTCTTTTGCTCCCTTTCCAGGCAATTTCAAATGAGAGCTGTGCTGTTCGTTTTCAGTGTCTCACCACACTGGGGATCGTGTGGGGCGTTGCAACCGGTAACAATTGGGCGACAGAAATGGTGTGCTCACCCACAGTGGAATTCCTAATGCAGCAAAAAATGATGAATTTAATCTTAGATTCTAATAAAAAGAGGAACTTAATACATTAATGCCGAAACCTTTTACTTTTTGTTCAGTGGGGGCGGTTCTATTGGTCTCAAATCTCAATGGAGCTATTTTATTTTGAGCTCCCTACCCATGTGCCCATTGGGCGTATGACCAGAGCCGGCGTTGTGTGGAGAGCCGCTGTCTTTGAAGGCTTATAGAGTTTAGCCCAAGCGAAGAAATATTATAAGAAAACAAAAAAGTCAGCAGCCTACGAAGGTGTTAGGCAGCAACGCGTTTTACACGCCAACACCCAACTGGAGCTGGCGTCTTCTAGAAGACTAGGACAACCACTTCAAAGTCTCTTCAAAAATTCCAAATACTCCAAACCTAGCCACTCGCCTAATTGCCCATTTTAAAGTGCGATCCAAACCGCTTCACTGATTGTCGATTTTAGGTGCACTGCGACTCAAGCTACCTAGCCCACGTCCTCATTAAACGGGTAGCATGCATCCCAAAACAATTTGAACGGTCTGAATTGATGGAGATACTTCCAAATTCCCGATGTGTCGCCACAAATTCCGGTTAGGGGGACAGGCCGTAGAGGGTGCGACGACTTATCCCGCCTTTAAAAACCCAACTCAAAACTCACCTTTGAGAGGCAGAGAGAGATGGGCGGTGGGGGAAGCAGCAGCGAAGAGGGCCCAAGGAAGCAGCAGATGCACGGCAGAAGCAGAGGCAAGATTCCAATCCTTTTGCTCCTCTTAACAACCAACTTCCTCACCTTCTACATCTCCACTTCCCTTCTCAACCCCTCCTCCACCTTCAGCTTCCCTCGTTACACCAAAAGCCTCCCACTCTGGGACTTCCGTTCGCTCCTCCTCCACCTCAACTCCACCGAAACCCGTCTCATCGCCAGCGATGCCCGCATCGCAGACTTGCAACAACAGATCTCCACCGCCAACTCCCACTTAAAAGCTCTCCTATCGGAACTGGAACGTGTTAGCGAGTCCGAGTCCAATTCCGCCGCCGAGTCGGCCGGCTGGGGAGCCGACCTGCCGCCCGAGCTCAAGCTTGTCGTCGCCCCCCAAAAGCTGCCGCTTGGATTTTCACCCAATTTCGGCAGCGACGAGTTCCACCTTCCTCTGGGATCCGCTTGCCGGCTGCTGGTCGATGAATTGAAGCAGTACATGACGTACGACGTCGGCGGAGAATGTCCGTCCGACGATGTGTTCGCGCAGCGCTTGATGCTCCAAGGCTGCGAGCCTCTCCCACGCCGCCGGTGCCACCCCAAGTCCCCCGCCGGCTACGTGGAGCCCACGCCGTTGCCCGCGAGCCTGTGGTCTATGCCACCGGACGCCAGCGTCGTCTGGGACGCATACACCTGCAAGAATTACCGGTGTCTGATAGACCGGAAACACATGAAGGAGTTCAGCGACTGCAAGGACTGCTTCGATCTGCAAGGCATTGAAAGTACGAGATGGCTTCTTGATCGCGGCATCAACTACGGCATCGATGAAGTTCTGGGCACGAAGCCGGCGGGCACGGTGCGCATTGGGCTGGACATTGGGGGCGGGACTGGGACTTTCGCAGCTCGGATGAACGAGCGGAACGTGACGGTGGTCACGAGCAGCATGAACTTCGACGGGCCCTTCAACAGCTTCATAGCGTCCCGTGGGCTGATTCCGATCCACATGAGCATCTCCCACCGACTGCCGTTTTTCGAAAACACGCTCGACATCGTGCACTCCATGCATGTGCTGAGCAACTGGATCCCAGACGCAGTGCTGGAATTGGCGCTGTTCGACATCTATCGGGTCTTGCGACCCGGGGGATTGTTCTGGCTCGACCGATTCTTTTGCTTGGGAAAGCAGCTGAACGCCACCTACGTGCCCATGATCGACCGGGTTGGTTTCAACAAGCTGAGGTGGGATGTTGCGCGGAAGCTTGACCGCGGGATCCACATGGACGAGTGGTACATCGCTGCGTTACTGGAGAAGCCTATGACGTGAGATAGATGTTTTGGCAAATGCAAAGGGAGTGGGAGAGTTTGGGATGAACAGGAGTCATCCAAATGATAACTGACGACAGGGCATCATTTTTCGGTTTCCCTATAGGTCGCACATTCACTGTCAATCACTGACTGCGACAGTGATTAAAATGGAGACATACTGTCAGTCCTCGCTAGAATTCCAACAATCAAACGGTTTATGCAGAAAACCTTTCGCTTATACATCTCACTACTATTCCTGCTGTGTTTTGAATTTTTCGACCATACTTCTCTCCCTACCAACGGCTTTAACATTGTACTCATTATTTTTGTACTGAAAAGTTCAGCAGCTGATTACACCAAGGATGTGTTTGAAAATGAGGAAAAGAATAAGGGGGAAAAAAAGAATTTTTCATATCAGTACCCAAACTTCCCTAATAATCCCATATCAATGCCCAAGTAATGCCTTTTCCTAAATCTGTGCCCAAAAACCATCCTTCATTTCCAAATCGATGCTCAATGACGCCGGATGGCTATATCCCCAAAGTTGCTAAACAAAAATGCCCCCAAGCCAGATAGTAAAAGAGGGCATTCCCAGGTTTCTGACGCTGATCTCTCCTCCCTTGTCTTCCTCTCTCCTCTCTCTCATCCCTATTGAGATGCAACCGAAGCAGCAGCGATCCTCGCCTCCTTTCTCCCACTACGGCAAGAGTGACAACTCATCTTCTACTGTTGAAAATACCAGCAACACACTTTCCCTAAGTTGGAGTTGGTCTTAAGGTAGAGTTGGACTTTGTTTTGAAATTTGCATGGACTGATTTGCAAATGAATTACATTCAGTGTCACAATACTATTTACTCTGTTTGCCAGCTTTCTTATTGTCTTAGGTCAGTGCCGCAACACAGACTTGTTGTCTACTCATTTCTTCATGTTTTGATTTAGTGTCAAAACATAGATTTCTTGTGCTGCGACACTAACTTGCTGCTTGTGCATATTTTTCATACTCTGATTCAATGTCGCTGCACAGACTTGCTATTTGCACCTATTCTTTATGTTTTGATTTAATGTTGCAGCATAGACTTCCTGTGTCGCAATACAGACTTGTTGTTCATCATTCCTTTGCAATTTATCCACTTCATTGCATTCATTGTATTTTCTTTGTCCTTCTTAAAGTTGTGTACCTACAAACAAACAAAATTTAATCCGTTGAGTTGTGAGTCTTCCATGCTAATAAACATTCTTTCATCATCATAGAATCCAACACATGCATTCCTATCTCTACCACCATGTGATGGGACTCTCGGTACAACAATGCCTCAACAACAACTTCTGCAACCTGATCTTTGGATATAGAACCTCCACAAAGAGTATCCAATATAAGAACCAATAAATGTTCAAGTAAGATGTTCTTCCTTCCTTTCCAATTGAATCCACAAAATTTCTCCAACAGATTGGAAGTTACAAAATATTTTTTTAATGAAGAAAACAACACTGAAATATAAAAAGAAAACAATACTGAAACTAAAATGGAAGAACAAATCATTCTTGCCATAATACCCTCTTCCACCGAAGGAGGAGGAGAAAGAGTATAAAAATGAAAGTCACACAATTAAATGGATAAAAAAAGAGTATAAACTTTAAAACAAAAGGTGCACAAATACATAGATGAATAAAACAAAATAGGTCACTCATGCCAGCTGCTACTCCTTTTCAATATTGGCCCCTCCTATTGCCTCTGCATCTTATAACTGCGATCTTCTCCTTGCTCCCGGCATAGGATAAAGAACTCGATATACTCTCTTTCATTCGGTGTTTGCAAGTTCTTCTGTTGTGACCGAGATTACCACAATTACCATATCGAACTATATGAGACTGTGATGAATGAGATACTTTATCAGCAACACGTCTTCTATTAATCTTAGGATGACCTACACCACATTTTACTGTTGGTGGAAGACTTTGTCCACTACTAGGCATTGGATCCCAAAACCTGCAATCTCGCATCGCAAGAATAATGCCTTCGTAAGTTGCATGATATGTTGTACAGTGAAAATAGGGAGCACATAAATCCTCGGGATCAACTCTCCTCTCAATTTGCACTACATAGACATGCTTATATAGTATTCCATCAATTTGTCACTGCCTACATGAACATATCTCCCTAACCAAATCCAGAGTATGCCTCCCATCATTGCGATCAAGTTCATACTCGAACTCATTAGCATGCTTCACAGTAGCCCACCTGGCTACCATCTTATTCTCTAAAACCTTTTTAGTAGCTCTTATCCATCCCATACGTGGAAACTCAAGTTTCATCATCTGTTAAAGATCTCCATCATCTTGATACGAATGTCATCAAAGAGCTTACATATTGGTCGATGATGTAGATTCCCCAGCAAACTATTCTAGGGCTCAGCTATATTATTTTCAATTGAATTACAAGCAAGTCGTCTTTGAAAAAAGCCCGTAACCAATGTATAGGAGATTCCTTCATCACATACTAATATGCTTCTACAGACAATTGTTGAAATTGCTCCATACATGCCCCATACTCATATCTTGTATGCGCTCGAACTATGCACCATAAGCAATCTCTTACTGATATACTTTTACCAAAATTATAAGTTTTTAAATTCGCATAAAAATGACACATGCAAAAATGATGACCACTAGTCGGGAATAGCCATGAGATAGTTGCTACTAGACCATTTTATCGGTCTGACATAAAACAAAAGTAGGGGTGCAACTTGGGTTGGGTTAACCTGAACTTGCCCTGACCCAGCCCAACATTTTTTAGGGTTTGGGTTGATTTTAACCTGAACCCGAATTCTTAATTTGGGTTGATGGTAACTCAACTCGAAACCCGCCCAAATTACATATAAATAGTTATAAAATTAAAAACTATATATTTTTTGTTTTTTATAATTCATTTTACATTATTCCTTTTTTGAAATTCTTATGTGAAATACAAATAACCTACCAATCTTATATCATTCCCATGATCCCCATCTCTATTTTTAGCACAAGCTTAGTTTCCTTTAGTTGATCTTATCTCTCTAGTTTCATCCTCCTCTCCATGTCTTTTTTGAAAATCTCATTGGACCTAATTAAATGTTATTTGAACTTGTGTTTTATTTAATAAATTGATAAACTTATTATCTTATTTGGATTTGAATTTTGAATTTTAGTTTGATTTTGGATATGTAAATTTTAAGTACGTAATGAATTAATCTTGTTTGAATATACTTATTCACATAACTTGAATTCAAACTAAACCCGATTTACTGAATTTGGGTTAGAGTTGAGGTTTTAAAATTAGGATTAGGGTTGACCTTAACTCGATCCTGAATGACCCAAGTTGCACCCCTAAACAGAAGTCTCCATCTCCAATTGCTTGAGCTAGATAACATAAGAACCATTCTCAACTCTTCGTATACTCCTGCTCCACCACTGCAACTCCTATAGGCAGAATTTCATCATTATTATCATAAGCAATTGTTGATAGTAGGATTCCTTTGTATCGACTCTTTAAGTGACAACCATCCAAAAATATTAAGGGACAACATCCACATAGAAATCCTTCCACACATCCCCTAATAAACATAAACAATCTCTGAAATGTGGTGTATGGATATAGCTCGTATTCCACAATGCTACCTGGATTTTTCCTCTTCATTGCTACACAAAAAGAACTTTTTTAAAAGAATCCTCTGCAGATCCATATATCTCATTAATGACAATATATTTTTCTCTCCACATTTTTTTGTAATTCAAATATATGCCTGTCTAACGCATAATCTCATTCATTAATAGTTTTGGACTATAGTTTTCATTAGCATATAGTCTATCTTTCACTTTATCTACAATCCATTGTTGAGTAATTGTCTTCTCCCCTAGACGATAATTGCCCATGTAGTTGTAGATAGCATTAAGTGTCTTCGAACAAAAATGTGTATAGCATTAAGTGTCTTCAAATAAAATTGATATTATCTTGCTTAACCCTTCCATAACATCTTCATGTACACTATGGTGAAACACATTTTCTCACGAAACACATTTTCTCACAACCTTTTCATTTATATTCCTAGGAATTACAATGTTAAATCATTCTTTAATTGCATACTCTCAGATGACCTTCTTACAACTTATTGCGTCTTTAAATTTCATGCCCACTACCAAATTCTGGTCCACTACCATTGTATGATCATCCACATATACACTTTCCCCCTCTTCACCCGAATCATCGGACAACAAAACAGGCTCATACTGAATCACATCATCATCTACTTCAAATGTTTCAATGATTAAATTCCTTAACAGTTTTATGTGATGTTTAGCATTAGTTGTATCCTCTTCATTATAATTTTTTTCATCATCATGTGGTTCTTCATCATTGTGCACTTCTTCATCACATTTATTATCAGTTCTCTTCTACTACATATTCTTGCCCATGCATTTGTTCATTCCTAATATCGTCCACTTCTTGTCTTCCTGTACCAATCTGTCTATTCATTACTACAGTCATATACACATCTATATCATATGTTTTTTTTTTCGTTCTTTCCCCTTCTTCGAAGGCATGACATTTGAAAATTTTCAACCATATTCAGTAAGTCACTTTCATCATTCAAGTCTTCATATCGCTCATGTGAGGTACCATATGGAATCCTATAGTACAATTCAATCTTATCTTTTAAGATGTTAATTTTTCTCTTAATGTTATAAACTAGGCCTCAGAATGTGACTAACTCTTCCTCTACTATTATGATTTATCTTTGATCATCACTATATGTTATACTCCCACATGAACTGTCTCAGTGAAGCACCCCATTGTAGTGAATGCACAATCTTATACATTCCGTCATTGGAGTTAAAACCTACAAAAAAAGGATAAATATCATCCTTTCACAAACATAAGTAATGAAGGACGGAGAAGGACAGAAAATTTATGCCGCAGCACTGAATTAGAACATGAAGAAATGAGTGAATAGCAAGTCTATGCCGCAGCATTAACCTAAGACAAGAAGAAAGCTAGCAAATAGAGTACATAGTGTTACGGCACTTAATGTAATTCATTCGAGAACCATTCCATGTAAATTTCAAAACAAGCTCAACTCTACCTTAAGACTAACTCCAACTTAGGGAAGGTGAGCTTTTGGTGTTTTCAACGGTAAAAGATGAGTCACCGCTACTACTGTAGTGGGAGAAAGAAGACAAAGATTGTTGTTGCTTCGGCCGCAACTTAGTGAGGATGAGAGAGAAGAGAGAGGAAGACAAGGGAGGGGAGATCTAAGCGTCAAAAATTTGGAATGGCCTCCTTTAGCATTTGGCTTGGAGCCAAGTTCATCTAGCAACTTGGGGATATGGCCGTCCTGCAACATCCAGTGTTGTTACGCATCGATTTGAAAATGGAGGATGATTTTTGGCACGAATTTGGGAAAAGGCATTACTTGGGCACTAATATGAGATTGTTAGGAAAGTTTGGACACTGATATGGAAAAAACCCACAAAAAAATATGAAA